>JASDQU011248365.1:0-17115 GCA_032191745.1 Picea mariana | reverse complement strand
GATTGCATGAGATGAACCAGGGATACTAGGCAGTGCAGTGGATCACATGTTCATTACAGTTTCATGTCCTTATGCAAGTTTGGATTGGTGAGGATGTCTGAATATCCTCTTCACAAAAAATGAGCCACTAGATGATAGAGGTAATATTAGTGTTTTTTTTAAATTAATATAGTTTCATTTTATTGTCTTACTTAATTAGAATAACATTAATTATAACATGTTCTTTAACATGTTTTATTAAATTGTTTAATGAATTAACTATGTAATTATTGTTCTATACTATATATATTGTAGATATTGGCACTTTAATTGGGGACATGCCTCCACCCCAATAGATGATGATGAGGAGATGATTCTTGAGGTTGTGATGGGTCAAGGTCCTTCGGTGCAGATACTCAACAACATGCATTGTAGGCCCGATACCAAATTCAGGTTGGAGTTGGGAAACTGAATCTCTGTGCTTTTCACTGAGGTGGGAGTCCTCCCTTCCCTAATGCAAGACATCAAGGAATATCCTACACTCTTGTATCTTTGGAGGGAGATGTTGCACTATTTGATGCCTCTTATGTGTCATATCGTTGGAGCTTCTAGGCTACTAGAAATGAGGAGGGATCTTGATTATATGCCCAACTCTTCTTCTAGTACGAATTGTTTTTCTAGTACGCCATCGATTGATGAGGATGGTCGTGATCATCCTTCTCCACATCCTCCTCATCCTCCTTCACCTCACCTATATAATGAGGTGGAAACAGATATTCCTCATCCTCCTCTTTCACCTCACTTAGATGAGAATTCCAGACCTATTCCTCATCMATCGTCTTTCACTATAGACCAGGCCTCCACTATTGTTGTAAATATGAAGATTATTCCATCAGTTGGACCAGATATRTTATATCAGTTATTTGACTTATATATATGGGGTGTTCTTTTTTATTGATCATGTTGATGATGTACTTAATTTATATGTTGATGTTGATGTGTATATTGTTAGGTCATGTTATATTTGGATGTTAAATGTGCTTGATAGATGTGTATGTTATAACATTGTTCATTAGACGYGCATTTTTCCTGTTGATCATGAYGATATACTTAATTATTTTATATGTTGATGTTGATGTGTACATTTTTAGGTCATGTTAGATATGTTTAATGTCAAATGTGCTTGATAGATGTGTATGTTAAATGATGTTTGTTATATGTGTGTGATGATAATGTTAGAAAATTCTTGTCTTTTGTTAGATTTGATCACAATGATGATGCTATGTTAAATTATTAGATATATGTGCTAGCTAATTAATGATGTTTATATGCGCTAGAGGTATATATTATTAGATGATGTTAGCTAGCGAATATAAATGTGTATTTTATATGTTTATGATTGTTATAAGATGGTTATCATCATCATGTTTATTTTTATAAATTACAAAGTTCAATATGGTTGAAAATATAATTATAAAATTGAAACTATAATTACATAGATAGTTCATTATACATATTCATTCTAACTAAAAAAAAAATCTCAAAAACAAATTACATATGCATAAATATTATTTTCCATTGTACTAATTACTCTTTTTGAATAGACTCTTCTACACTAAAAATTATTATTATAAAAAAGTTATGATCTCCAATGATAAGCATTCTATTGGCTTTAAAATTTATGGATGCAAATCTTCCTATTGTTATTTTTTTCATTATTCTGTAAGTTGATTGGTATCAAATTTTAAAATGTTACTTCATTAATTGTGGTTTTAGTCAACATTGGGGGCGTAATTTTATAAATATTTTCAAAAGCAATGATAAAAGTATGTAAACTAACAAACACTACTTTAGTTAAAAACCAAATTATCACATAATAATGTTATAAATTTAATTTTTAATTACAAACCACATTTTTTGTTGATCTTACTTTTAAATCTAAAAAATAAATGAACATGAACTCAGTTTTTGAATCATCATGTTAGCATATCCTCAAAAATGTTGTACTATTAAACATGCATATCAACCATGTCATTACATCTAATTATATCAACATAAAGTAGAAGTTCATATCCCATTAAAAGTTCAACTGGACATTTAACATTTTTCAGTATTTCACAATTGGAAATACTTAAAGAAGATAAAACATTTTTAAATATATGCAACGACATATAAATATGTTCAAATAAGAAATGTTACATGTAATCACAAATAATTTGAAAGTCAAACACATTACCCATCAAACTGACTGTTAGCCAACTAAAATTGTTCAAAGATTTGTTATAATTAACTTAACATTTCCTCGGTCAAAAGATGAATAACAAACAATATAATTAACCATATAAAGAATATAACAAAAAGATAAAACAATAGTATTAAATATGAAATAAATGCATATCACTCTTTGTTTTCATCACCCTCATTATCTTCCTCTCTTTTCATGATAACACTATTGTTCTAAAAAATATTTTTTGATCTAGGGTTGTGTCTTAATACAAACCACCAATCCCTAGCCAACACATATGGGTAAAAAAACACTTGGTTGCAGTGTTTTGGGAAAACATAAGTCTCTTTAGATTCATCTCACATTGTTTTAGAGTTGATACATATCATCCCACCATCATGATCTTCCTTTACATTATTTCGATCAAAGGTGTCCCACCACTTGATAAAAAAAACACTTGGTTGCAGTGTTTTGGGAAAACATAAGGCTCCTTAGCTTCATCCCACATCTTCTTAGAGTTGATACATATCATCCCACTATCAATATATTCCTTTACATTATTCCTATCAAAGGTGTCCCACCACTTTCACCTAAAAATAACACATTGGAAAGAAGATAAGTCTACTCGAATGATCTCTTGTATCTTTCCTACATAACCTAACTTCCTCTGTATGGTGTTTTGATCATTGTGGCTAGCATGACTAGATTGGTCTAAATCGACTTCCACTCCACAGTCTTGTGTCACGTGTCCATCATCGACATCCTATGTGTGAAAATGATGTCCATATTCCCATGTAGATGGGAACAAATGAACCTGTATAAAAAAGAACAAATCATAGTGTTAATATGTGTCTAATAACTCGACCATTAAAATATAAAATAATATAGATGCAATTATAATTTAAATTTGCATTACGAAGTTAAAAATTATGTACATGGAAATATTATTACTGAGTTGCTGCAACCAATCCCTATGTTTAGTGCATCCTCTTCTTCACGTGGGTAACAACTGGATGCACCATATTTCTCTCTGACTTGGTCAGAAACCCAACTGTTTGGGCATATCATTGGAATATTTTCTCTTAAATTATCAGGATAAGGCATGCTTCTAACTTTCAACTATTTTAATTATTTCAAGACACTTTCCGTTTTCCTCCTCTTCTGTTCATACACTATGACCCATGGTTGTGTTGCCTTCAAATTGTAAAGAATGAATTTATTGATGGCATCAATTTATGAATTTGTTGATGTATTCATGAAATCAAACCAAAATATAGTACATATGAGATCATGAAAATATACATGATGAAGTTCAGTGTGAATAGTTACTATGTAGAAATTTGACAAGTGAAAAGTCACTTACTATTTATCAAGAACCTTTTTCCATTCATTTGGAGAAGCTCACCTTCTCTTTTTTCTTCATCCCTTTTATCATCCCAAATCATTGCACCTGGTGTTTTGTCGATCTAATTGATGTGCTCACTAACATAATAGAAATACTCATATGGTATGTACCCCTCTGCCATATACCCCTCAAGTTTTTCCCTTTGAGGAACAAATCCTTTCAATTTATTCATGTACCTCTCTAAAACAAACATCCAACGACAAGAGACCACCCTGACTAATTCAACCTCATCTACTAGGTGAATTAGAAGATGAACCTGCAAGTCCATGAAACTCGGTGGTAACTCCTTTGCAAACATACAAACAATCTCAACTATCTCTCGATGCCACCATCGAATGCTAGCCATATGAGTCTCCTTTGTTGTGATCCAACATACAAATGCAGATAATTTAGATATGGCACACCTTAGGTCATGGGGGAAGTCATGGATCACACACCCACACATGAGTAGAGGATAATGACACTACAAAGTAAACACATAAAAAAATAATTATGTTTTATCCCTTGGCATAAGAATAAAAATTACAAATAATAAAATCATATTTTTGACATACTTCGTAACTTTAGAAGGTTAAAATGGTCATGTGATTTCAAACCTGACAAATGGTCTTGACGCACAATGAAGCAATGTTGTAGGGAAGACCCATATAAAGAAGGCATCTTCACACCCAATATAACTTCATTTTCCAAATAAATGTCTACTTTCTTCAAAATCCATGGGACATTAACTTCTTTGAAAGACCAAGAGGGACCAACCTCTCCTCTACTTTCTTGTCTTGTCCAATGTTTCTTTTTATTTTTTGAAGAAATAAGATCTCTCCTCACAGCCAATGTGTTACTTTGTTTCTATGATGTGTGCCTCCATAAAGAATATGAAACAGTTTTAAATATATTCATGGGATCTAGTAAGTGAGAAATCTTAAGATTCTCCCAATAGGGGAGCTCATAAAAGATAGATTTCCTTTTCATCCCAATGGGAAATTTCTCAACATAGGTGTCAAAGAATTATGGATCATTGAACATAGGCTCCCCATTTGAATCAAACATTTATGTAATCTCCTTCTCCTTCCCTCTCTCATATGCTCTAAGCTATTCTGTTGGTGTCATTATTGTAGACATTTGGGTTCTCCCTAGTTTACCATTGAAAGTGAATGTTTCTCTTTTATAAGGGTGTTCTTCTGGGAGAATACCCTTGAGTAGTCATACACTAGATTTTGTAGGTGGCTGGACCACCTAGTCTTCAGAGAATATCCAAAAAAATTACATCCATGATAGCCTTTAGTTACAAGACTTATGGAATTATTGTATAGATAACACGTTAGATTTTAAGAATAGAATGTCAATAACAATGAATAAAATATGAAAATAAATATTGTTACGTATATAAAAAAATCAATAAACATGTTAAATACTAGAGAAAACTCCTAAGCCTAAATAATCATGTGTGGTGTAAGCACATATGCCATACACCGTAAAACTCCTGTTTGTTGTAATGGGTCTTGATACATCATATACATGTATCATTTCCCATAATTCCTTCAATTCATCTACCAATTTTTGTAAGTAGACATTCATATTCTTCACTTGTCTTCTACCAGGGACAATAAGATCCAACATAAGATGTTCATTCTTCACGGAAAACCATGGTGGGATATTGTTATTGATCACTACTATAGGCCAAATAGAATAGTTGGTTTTTTGGCGGGGATATCGGTTCATGCCATCCATTTCTATGTTGAGTCGTAGACTTCCTACTTCATCGTTGAATTTTTCTAACCATGTATTCTCTGATATGATTTATGGCTATTGAATCTGTTGGGATTCACATTGTTAGCACTTGGTAATTTCCCAAGATTGTGAAGGAAACTTAGAGGTAACCACAAAACGACTTTGGAAGATGGGATCTAGCCCTTCCAGCTTCAAAGAGGGATCTCTTTGTATGATTTAACTATGTTCTTCAGAATAATATTAGGCTAGCTATTATGGTTCAGGTTTTAGATTTTATAATTTAATTGGGCTGAAATAAGGGAGATAAGACATTGGGAAATGGAGTCACTGGCTTAGTTCAATCAAGGAAGGTTCTGCATGTAACCTTACAGGGAAGGATAGGCACCTTTGTTGGATTCTTAAGGTTGCTAAGTGATTTTAAAGAAAAGGTGAGGAGATCATATTATACTAGAGAAATTAATAATTATGGACATAACCCTCAAGAAGAAAACATTGAAATTATTCAAATCCAGAATCATAGTGTACATCAAAACAAATTGTATTCTTCAATTTTCTATGGAATAATTCATAATGTATGGATAACATAAGAATAACAGTGAAAAACACTTCACCAACATAAGTGACACGAGAATCTTGTAATTTTTGCAACTGTATTACTGAAGTTTGATCAAAGGAGGCTTTGTGAGTTGCTTTACATCAATGAGTCTTTCTTTCACATTGGTTCCCATTTGTTTATTATAAATGAAAGAATATATAGAATAAAATCTCTCCTAAACTGTTACAATAATTATGGAATAAAATCCTGAATAATAACTAAAAATAAAATAATATCTCCAAATTATATGCTGGAAATATGCAAAATGATCCTCAATCTGTTGATGCTAGGTGTCTTAGACTGATCTTCATGCCCTTGAAATATGCAAAAAGGTTGAAATTTTCTTCACAAAATTAGTTAATTTCCCTCTCAAATCCGATTGCTTCGTCATCTATCCCTTTGAGCTCTATTTCTATCATTTTTGCCTTTGAATAATTCATTTTATCACAAAATATTTGGGAATAATAATAATAAAATTTCCAAATATTTTGATTAAATCCTTAAATGAATTTCATGATTTAGAATTTCAACATATTCATTTAAATGATTTCATAAACCATCTTGTTTTCTAAATCCATGGCTTAACAAAACCATGTGTTGTTTTGTCTGGTTGGTAAAATATTTTTACTTTTCCCTTTTACCCATGCAAACTTATTTCACATATGTAAATCTACTTTCACCATGTAAATTCTACTTGTAAATTTCCTTTTACTCCTGTAAATCTTGTTTTACTTAGTCTCTTATTCGTAAAACTCATTTACATTAATTGCTCAGCCTCTTTATATATTTTCAAGCTTTGTAGACTTTTGGTTTTACTCATAACTTCATTTACTTTTACCTGTAGCTTCAAAAATATATTAGCCTATCGCTTCATTTCAAAATATATCCATTCTTTTGAAGATCTCGAGGATTTTTTATGTGGTAATTTTAATGCATTGAATGTTGGGTGGGGACATAAAGTAAATTTGACTTTTGGTTTGATGTATACAATTATAAAGTGAGAATTTAATGGATGAGGTAAGGTAAAGTTTTATTTTATAATATATATATATATATATATATATATATATATATATATATATATATATATATATATATATATAACCAATATAATATATAATGATTTTATATCCCATTTGAATAAAACTTTGATGAGGGTTATTTGAAAATTGGGTGTAAAAGCTAATATTTTGTCGAACTCTCATAAATGAGATTTAAACTTTGTATACCAAACTAAACCTATCCAGGGCATAAATTTTGCCAAAATTTATCATGTGCTAACATTGGTTCCAATTGGGGATGTTAGCTCCCCCATAGAGCAACAAAGAACCACAGATCTCTGAATTTATAGACCAGTGCCTTGGTTATTTAGTAGTCATCACATTCCTTAGTCTGTAACTTGTGACTTGTTCTGAAACCTTTGTGACTGAAAAATTTCAGACTAAAATCAAAACCATTGTGCAAAATGAAATCTGAAATATACACTTAACTAAAAGTTGCACTTCAATCTAAAACTAAACATGAAAAGAAAGCTTGAAAAATATGTTCAGTGTAGTGTGCTTATTTGCACACCTACATACCCTACACTACTGAGAAGATGTTGATTCAAATGACAAAAAAATGCCAATGAAGCGAGTCAAGTAGTTGTTGAAATGAGTGAATTGCTTTGTTTCTTTTCATCAAATTCAAAGATGGAATATGTAATGGCAACTGATGATGGATCAGGTCCTTACAGTAAAAGCATGATTGAAAAATTACGTTGAAAAGAACCTCCATATAGTTTGCTACAAGATTAACAAAGACATGATCTATTGGTTGATCTTCCATGTATTCACTAACCAATTTAACATGGATGCATTTTCTAGTTGTATCCTCAATATTAGACCATGATTTCGACTATTAATTTCTAGTCTTATTTTTACAAACAAAACTTTCATCAATCTGAAAATAAAAAGGCAATAGAATCTCCTCTTGTTTTGGTGAAGGAAGATTTTCAAAAAACTGTTTAGGATCTTGGAAACTATAGGACTGAATCTGAAGATCCAAGAGTTCAATATCCTTCTCAAATCTTTCAGTAACTAAATCAAGAACACAAATTTTAATTTTAGGAGAAATTTTTCTCAATTTCAAACAATGAAACACACTTGTTAAAATAACTTCATCAATTTGAAAATATGTTAACTTATCCATGAATTCTTTTATAACTTCACAATATATAGTATTTTCCACATACCTTGTCATCTTGTTTAGCAATAAATATGATCAATGTGTAGTGGAGTCTCCATAAGTGCCCTAAAATTCTAATTCTTTAACACTGGAGTCAACTTAAAAAATTTGAAGCTCTCGATAGTTTGAACATGGAGTCGTCAGGTGAAAAATTCAACCTTCTTGTTTATGATCATTTTCCGCCATTAGTAATCAAATCTGTGACTTGATAATATTTCATGAGGAAGATAAAAATTCATCCCCAGTATGGTCGCCCCTATGTTAGCACTCCATAATTTCCCAAGGTTGTGAAGGAAGCCCAAAGGTAACCACAAAACCACTTTGGAAGCTGGGATATAGCCTTGCCAGCTTCAAAGAGGGATGTCTCTGTATGATTTAGCTATGTTCTTCTGAATAATATTAGTCTAGATATTATGGTTCAAGTTTTATATTTTAGAATTTAATTGGGTTGAAACAAGGGAGATAATCCATTGGGCAATGGAGTCACTGGCTTAGATCGATCAAGGTAGGTTCTATAGGAAAACTTACAAGGAAGGATAGGAAACTTTGTTGTATTCTTAAGGTTGATAAGTGATTTGAAGGAAAAGGTGAGGAGATCAGAATACCAGAGCAATTAAGAATTTTGGACATAACCCTCAAGAAGAAAACATTGGAATTATTCAAATCCAGAATCAGAGTGTACATCAAAACAAATTTTGTTCTTCAATTTTCTATTGAATAATTCATAATGTATGGATAGCATAAGAATAACAGTGAAAAACACTTCACGAACATAACTAACACGAGAATCTTGTAATTGTTGCAATTGCATTACTGAACTTTGATCAAAGGAGGCTATATGATCTTCTTTACATCAATGAGTATTTTTTTCCCATTGGTTCCCATTTGTTTATTATAAATGAAATAATATATACAATAAAATCTGTCACAAATTATTACAATAATTCTAGAATAAAATTCTGAATAATAACTAAAAGTAAAATAATATCTCCAAATTATCTGTTGGAAATCTGCAAAATGATCCTCAATCTGTTGATCTTCTACTGCTAAGGTGTCTTAGAGTGATCTTCATGCCCTTGAAATCTAGAAAAAGGTTGAAACAATCTTCACAAAATCAGTTAACTACCCTCTCAAATATGATTTCTCCGCCATATGTCCCTTTGAGCTCTATTTCTGTCATTTTTGCCTTTGAATAATTCATTTTGTCACAAAATATTTGGGAAAAATAATAATAAAATTTCCATATATTTTGATTAAATCCTTAAATGAATTTCATGATTTATAATTTAAACATATTCATTTAAATGATTTGATAAACCACCTTGTTTTCTAGATCCATGGCTTGTTTTCCAAATCCATGTCTTAAAAAAACCATTTGTTGTTTTTTCTAGTTGGTAAAGTATTTTCACTTTTCCCTTTTACCCATGCAAACTTATTTCACATTTGTAAATCTCATTTTACTTTCACCATGTAAATTCTACCTGTAAATTTCATTTTTCTCATGTAAATCTTTGGGATGGATTTTAAAAACCATGTGTTGTTTCACCTGCAATTGTAAATTTAAATTCACATGTACCTATAAAATCCTTTTAAACATGTAACTCTTTTTTTACTTAGCCTCCTATTCGTAAAACTCATTTACATGAATTACTCAACCTCCCATACATAAAAACATTTCATAAATGTATGAAATATTTCTTTATATATTTTTCGACTATGTAGAATTTGGTTTTTACTCATAACTCCATTTACTTTTATGTGTAGCTTCAAAAATATATTAACTTGTAGCTTCATTTCAAAATATATCCATGATTTTGAAGAACCCAAGCTCTAACTGTAACATCCTGCTCTGGCGTGCTGAGCAAACTTATTCTTTGAGGACACTTGCTCGCAAGTGATCCGGATTGTTATGCTATTAAAACTTTTGATTTTGATTTGAGGCGTTATGGGATGCTAACATGTTGTTTTACCGCATCGACATAGACATGTGCTATTGACTTGGTTTTACTGAGTGTGAAGGATATTGGACCTCGAGGATGCATAGGCATCGATGCAACCCCTTGGTCTCCGAATTGAGTCAGGGAGTTTACCATTGGGGTTTGATTGTTTTACTGTGATTTTAGTGATTTTGATTACATGAGGTGATATGGATGTATTCTGACATGATTTGTTGATGATGCAGGCTGATGATAGCTTGCCAACCAGACTCAGATGTGGAGTAAAGGGGTCATGCATGACTACCATAGATGTTGAGGGAGAGGTGTGGATAATAGCCCTGCCACAACCTACTAGCACTTCCACTGTGGCTCGAATTGTAGGTTAATGATTACCTAGTTTGAGAGGACCCACAATGTCATGAGGGCAGACTGCGATAGTTGCTCATGATGATTCTAAGGGGTGTGCAATAAGGTAGGGGGACTTATTCCTTACAGGCCCTTAGTCTCCCACAAGTTCACATGGTAGTGTGTCGAATCTAGGGGTAATTGATGTCTACCAAGTCAGTTAAGAGGTGAGTGGCACCCTTGGAGCACGTAGTGCGTCCTAAAGGGCACGTCGCACAAAGGAAACATATTAAGGCGAGTGGCACCCTTGGATCACCTAGTGCGTTATGAAGGGCATGCCGCGTTGTTGATGATAGAACAATGAACCTAGATGGCCTTAGGATGAATAACATGTTAATTATTCTTAAGAAAAATTCCCTAATTAAATGTCGTCCAATACAAAAATTTAAGGTTTAAGTCTAAACTATGCTAGTGGTAAAATTTTATCTCTCTATAAAATAAATATAATAATAATAATAATAACCACATGAATAATAATTATGATCTTTGTTAAATCTTGTAACATGAAGGGAGTAAGAAATTAATTGTTTCAAAAACAATCTGTTGGATTAAAATTTAAAAAGGGAATTAATTGTTTTATTACTTTGATAATTTAAAATATACTAATTAAATAAGAAAAGGAAAAAAGGGTTAATTTCCACACCTTCCTTTTTAAGTTCTAAGTAAAAAGGGGAAAGAGGGAAAATCTAAAAATATTAGGAAACTAGGAAAAGAGGTAAACATAAAAAGGGAAAGAGGGGAACTTAAGGGAAAAAGTAAAAAGTCAAACTTAGTAAAGAATCTACCATTTAAGAGCTTTCTAATTTAAACTGAATTAGAAATTTAATAATAGGGAAAGCCTTTAAAACTTGTAAGGGAATTTGGGGACACCTAGCAGTGATTCTAGGAATAACTCTAGGTGGGTGAGGGAAATAAGATAATTAATTAATTAAAGAAATTAAATAATGGAGGAACGTAGGGGATTGGGGACACTTGTATGAAGAAGAATTTTTAGGAATTTATTTTTAAAAATTTTAATTAAATGAGACTTTAGGAAAGAAAGGAAGTTCGAAACTCTATATAATGAAGGAGGGAGAAGGATGAAGAACCATATTCTATTTTCATAACGCTATGCTACAGAAATATCTACTTGACTGACTTACTTGTGGGAGTTGGGATTGTTACACATCAATATTGCTCGTGTCGCAAGTGTCGCATGTCCCTCACAACTATCGCAAGTGTCACATGTTATTCACAAGTGTCGCAAATGTCAAAAAAAGCATATTTCCATGATGACGACACTAAGGAGACACTTAGAATATCTAAAACACTTGATTTGGAGGAAGGAGAATGGCTAACTGAAGTCAAGAATCTCTTGCCACCTGAAAGGAGCTCTTAAACTAGGGTTTTAAGGGAGAGTGCTCCCCTGCATCACCCTTAGGAGCACTGGCACTCCCCCACAAGGTATTAGGAAGTTTTATAACACCAAAACACCCCTTTGAAGGAGCACTACCCATCTTTGAAGCACTGGCACTCCCCTTGAGCCTACTAGGGAGCGTTATAGTGCCCTGATGCCCCTTTTGAGGGAGCACTGTCTAATCTGGGCAGTGGTTGATCTGTTGAGGAGAATAAGGGGAGGATCTTTCAAGTTTGGAAGGTAGTTGCATTTGAATTCTTGGTTCAATCAGAAGATCCCTGATCTAAGGAGGAAATTCCTCAACCTATATTAAAGATACCTCAAGAGGTTAAGCCTCTCTTAACCTATATAAGCAGGCTCTATGATGGTGGAAGGGGGGAAGAATTGCAAGTATGAAACCTATGATCTCATAGGAAACACACAGTGAACTGAAGGAGAGTAATCAATGGAACTTCTATCATCTAGGTTGTGGATCTTCTGAGCAAGGGTTAGACAAAGGGGACTTGATGAAGTTGTCGCATTCGCATCTATGATTGTAAGTTACTACTGTCATTGTTCTCATTAATATGACATGCTTAGCATGTTTCTTTCTAGTTTTTGTTTGATCTTACATGGACTTATCTCCGATAGATAGATCTGTTTTCAAGCTAATATCAATAGAGTAGGAAGTGGTCGTACTATTGTTTGTCTACAAGGCGAGGAGCGAAAGATTGGAGCTCAACTCGGAGCATACAGGGACAAACATCGATAAAAGGGTACTTATGTTCTCCTTCCTCCTCATGCATTAGTTTTTATAGATATGAAAGGAAGTTAGTGTCCACGTTAAACACTTTCTGTCTTAGAGTTAAGAGTCTATCTCTTTGAGGCAATCTACCTATCTGCAGGGAGATTTTCCTTCAACAGAAACTGGTGACTCCATTGGGGAGTCCTCGAATCGAAACCCTTTTTGTTTTGATTTCTCCTCATATACCTTGTCTCACACCTTGATTGTTCTCATACCTGGTTCACCCCTTTTTGATTGATTTCATGAGCTGATTGAATCCCTACCCCATCACACTCAGCTTGATTGACAGGACTAGACTGGAATTTTTGGATTTTTTTAACATTTTAAGAGCCTTTTGAACCTAGCGCCCCTGTGGCTGTGTTAACAGAGCACCAACACTCCCTGACTTCTTTGCACAGAGCACTATAATGCTTGGTGTCCTTTACACCAGAGCACCAGCCCTCTTTTGGCCAAAAACTTTCTAGAATTGCTCTTTTCAGGGTTTTACCTCTGTGTTTCACTTGCTGAGCCTCCTTGTGAGTCAATGCTTCTTCCTTCTCAACTTTGAAATCCTTTCTTATGAGGAACAAACACCTTGATGTTTAGATTTTGTAGCCTTCTTCACTATTGTTTTTGAGTTTTTCTATTGTTTGGAGTTTGAAACCAATGCACTGTCTTTCTCTCCTTTTTGACTGAGCGAGAAACTCTGGTGAAGGATATCGGAAGCCTACATATATTTTCATTTGGTTGTAGTTAAGGTCATTGTTCTTCAACATTTCTTTTGGTGTGAAGTTCTTGATTTTTCTTTGATTTTTTATTTTCTTTCGCTTCTTGTTTTGATCACAACGAGAGGGTGTATTGTTTGTACGGAACTTGCTTGTGTTGGTCTGATTTTCATTGATCCAAAAAGATAATTGGTAGGACAAGTGTTGTTTCAAACTAATCATTATTCACATACAAATGATAAAGAGACATCTTCATGATTGATTTTACATATTAAAAGGTATTTCCAAAAAGCTTTAGCACCACATCAGATTTGAATTGAAGAAAATTCATTTGAGGACATTCCTTATTAGTGCTTGTTAGTGAAAAGAATTCTCTCTCTCTCTCCATTAAATAGATGTTCATCGAAAAGAAATGAATGCTTATCATCTTTAATGAATTTCTTGGAGACTGAGTCATAATTCCATCCGTTTCACTTCCATGCACCCCTTTTGAGTAAAGAACAGCTATAAAATGAACGCTAATTAAAAATTATTTAGAACATTTTCTTCTCTAGGATCCTCCACCAATAGTAGACTAGGATTAGTACTTTGGATTAGGCTATGAACATAACTCTCCAAAGTTTTTCAAAACAAACATTAGCGTCCTGAGCTAGGGAGAGTCAAATCCAATTATCGTATAAGTCTGCTTGGGATCCCCTTCTCACACAGGGGTTACGCACGAGGTCACATTCGGGAAAGCTACGGATATTATCCCTCCGTGGTTTGGCTGATTGTAGTGGTCAGATCATATTATGGAGATCACTTAAAGGTAAATCCACAATTACTGAGTGGAAGCCTTTCAAGTTGATTTCGGGCTAGATACCCTGCCCGTACGTTCGGATCAGATTGTTGACTGTATCCACCCAGGGGCTGACTGCGAATTGGTAACCTTAGTGGCCATAATCTTTAGGGTCTTACACAACATGACAGTGAAGGGAAGTCTCATTGTACCTGGAGCAGACATTGGTCAAACTCACTCGGGCTCCTTGGAGGGTAAATCCGCAATTACTGCATGGAATCTTGCACCAGGGTGAAAGTCCGTTAAGCAGGTCACCATTGTAACTGTTCCACCATATCCCCACCCCTTCTTGACTTGATCATGTGACGTTGGATTTCATCACCAACTAGTACGGTCATCGAGAGAAGGTTCTATTTTCTTGGTTTTGATTCTTAGATTCTATTAGCATATGCTGTTTCTTTTTTGGTAGTTGGCCATAGATCTTTTCTGCCGACTCTTTTTCGCCAACATCGACCCTCCACGCCATTCGCAAAGGCTACAGGGACTTCCTCCAGAAAATATGGAAGGGAACACCCCTTTACCCCCTCATTCTACGGAGGAATCTCCTCAACAGAGTGAGGTTCAAGACACTACAACTTCCCAAGGAGAAGTTCCCACTCCTTTAGAAAATTTTCGAATTGTTTCAGAGTCTCTGGAAGCTTTCCGCATTCCGGAGGGATATGAGCAATGTGTTCTCCAACTGAATTCAGTCAGTGAATTTGTCGTCATCAATCCTTTTGACATTCTGATCGGGTCTCATTCAAACCCTTTAGCCGACGACCCCTTTTGGACCGCATACATTGTTCGAAGTCCACCGTGCATGGTGCGGGATCTTTATGGAGCAGGAATAGGTGCTGACATGCCTATTACCTACACCGTACCCCTAAACCATTTTATCGGTACCACCATTTTTACGGCCACACCATCCGTTGGTACGAACACATCGTCCTTTGGCCCAAGGTCTACTTTTCCTCTCTAGATGGCCCATTCTACAATGGTCCCTCACATTCTGACTATTCCCGACAGTAATGCGGTGGTTAGCCAAGTTGCAATTGGCACACCAGTAACACCAAGACCTGCATCATCACTCCCTTTTGGGTACAGAGCACTGAATTTTTTCACTACCACTACTACCCAAGTTATGCCGAGAAGTTCCATAACTATCCAACAACCCGGAGGGACCAATCTTGTTGGTCATAACCCGTTCAGTGGTACCAACCAGTCATTTATGTCTGGTTCTCAAATTTTGGGAACTCTACCTCAAGTTGGGGGGCATCCTCCCATCGGAGGACAACTTCCATTTGGAGGGCACCCTCATGCTAGGGGGCAGCCTCAATCTGGAGCCTATCATTAATTGTATGGACAAAATGTGTCTGCCACACCTAATCCATGGACTATCCCTTTTCCAGGAAACCCACATTTCTCGGTGGGACACAATTCTCAAGCTCCACAACAACCCCCTTATGGACAAAATCCAAATCCAACTTATAATCCTCAAAACCCATCCGGTTATCCTCCACTCGCACATGTTTCTCAAAACACCTCAAATCCTGTGTACCCTGGTCAACACCAACCTTACACAAGAGGGCCCGCTAGTTACAATTATCCGCATAATCTAGTGTATGGCCCTACTGGTGTCCCTATGCCACACCAGTATTACCCACAAGTTAACCACAAATACCTTTCCTAGCAACCCTAGACCTCCCAGACTTGTCTCAGTTAACAAATGATCCTATTTTTCATTCTCTGTTTTGGCCAACTATTCTAGCTAAACTTCCTTCTGATATCCCAAAATTCGACGGAAAGTTCGGAGAAGACCCAAAAAACCACGTGATGACTTTCCATTTGTGGTGTTCATCCAACTCCCTCATGGATGATTCTATATGTTTGCGTCTTTTTCAACGAATGCTTACAGGTTTCGCAACAAAATGGTATATTGAACTACCACTTGCTTCTTTTCACGATTTCAACTCTCTCGCCATTTCCTTCCTCACACACTTCCAACTACCCATTCGATACGAGACAGGTACTGAATTGTTGACCTCCCTTCGTCAAACAACCTCCGTACATATCTCTGACCATATTCATGAATGGAGATGACAATGAAGGCTAATCAAAGTAGTAATTCCTGACCAATTATTAGAAGAATGGTTCACCAAATCACTGTTACCCCAGATCGCTCGTGATGTTGCCATGGGCGGTGTAGTCACCGGGGAAGAGGCTATTTCTCGAGCTCAATAATTAGACTTGATTTATTCACAGTCTGGTACTCTGTACGAGTTGATACTAAATGCTACATGTGCCACTAATGATCCATCCAAACCATCGTCTACCTCGCACGTAGATGGAGTTATTGGCTCCGTCAAAACCCAATCTACTTCCCAGTCGACTGGAACAACCCAGCGGCCCATTTCGACGGCTGATCCTAGTCTGACTGCACCCTCTTCCATCCCCCCTCAAACTTAGGTCTCTGAGGTGAATGAGGTCCAATCGACCCCTTCACAACAACCTGGGGGCAATAAGAAAGCCATAAATAAACCAAAGAAAAAAAACAATAATGAACAACCAAAAAATCAACCGTAAACCCCTGCTGCCAAAAAAAAACCACAACAAAAACCAAAATTCCCATGTCTCATTTGTGGAGATGATCACTACACTCGAGACTATCCACATCGCGATGAAGTGGCCAAAATTTTTAAGGGAAATTCACAACCCGCTGTGCTCACTCAGCCTTTTCCACAACAACAATATTTGGTTGCTCAAACCCCCACTGCAGGGGGCAGTTCCAACCAATCCCATGATGAGGCATTGACAAGTGCCCACATTTACATTTTTAACAGGATTAATCTAACCACTCGCTCTGCAACATATGACACACCAATTAAACCTGATAATTCGAAGACTACTAATGGTTC
>JASDQU011248363.1:8689-25452 GCA_032191745.1 Picea mariana | reverse complement strand
TCCCCATGAAAACTTTAGCTTTGGATTCTTTCGCCAGTGGAATCACCTTCAACTGATTTTCTGATGTGTGGAGTCACCAGAGAAGAAATACATCCAATATGTGCCTAAGTGTCTGCTACTCTCGGACCTTAGAACTAAAACAATGTCATTCTTCCCAAGGAAAACTTTAAAATTTGTCCCTGGCAATGGCGCCAGAATGTTATCTCTCTGTAAATCTATTTGGCTGATAAATAGATGAAGAAGGTAACTTTTTCAACCAACATTGAGACCTAAAACTATCCTTTCAGATCTGGAGAGGGCTCTCTCAGAAATGGCGTGGTCTCTGTGCGGGATATGGCTTTGCAAACAATGGCTAGATTTAACACCGATGATAAAAAGTTTCTGGTTATATTGGCGCAGAAAAGTAAAACTCGGGATATGGAGTCGGTCTGAGGAAGAGACGTAACAAATGACTCAGTGACAGGATTTGAGAGGAAAATGCTAGGTGAGCAACAACCTTCAGTGTAAACCGTAAAGTGTGGTGGGAGAAGAACATAGGAAGCAACTCAAGAGAACCACTATGGACGAATTCAGAGTTAGCTTGAGAGGAAAATGTTTTGTCTAAGTGGCATGAACAAGGGGCACGGTACAGTGAATATACAGGTTCGAAAATTCATTCTGAAATAGATGATATGAGATATGAAATAAGAGATAACATGAAACACATACACAGAGAAAGAAAAACAATACATCTGAGTATCAAAACTAGAATCTTTTCATCAAATCACAGGACCTTTGCATTAAATTTCAGTCAAAACTCAGACTACATACAATAGCATTTGTTTCTCAAAATTGCCAACCAGCCCCATTTACATAAAAATGATCCCCTTATATAGAAATGTAATTTCACCCTTGTTTGTTAGGGTTGAGCTACTCTATCCTGGAATCATGGATCTGTTTTCTTTGAAAGAGAATAATAAATTCAATGGATTCACTAAAAATAGAAAACCCGACTTTGCCAAATCATAATCGTAATAGAAATATTTTTTACAGTCATTGATCATGATCCAAATTTGACCATATGGTTGTGAAGAGCCATCATTTTCACTATTGGACACTCTTTCATCACTCCACAAAAATTCTATTACGCAACAGTAACCTACAACAAAATGCACAACAAACTGGTAAAATAGGTGTTAAATATGGCATCGTATCTCAATAAAAAATGATTTTTAGAAACTAGGATACATTTTATAGTTAAGATAGTTATAAAGACAAACCTCTCTCAGTTTCATGAAATTCATCTCTAGATGGTCGGAATACGTGTCACAAAAACATGTCTCAAACAAGAAATCATGAACAAATAGGGCTCAAATATTCCTTCGAATATCCCAATCCGTGATATATTTTTCAAATATGAGAGAGGGTTTTATTATTTGGTTTGTCATCGACAAAAACATCTTGGGGATTTTCAAAATTCCTCTCTAGTGGGTCATAAATCGATCTTGAAGTTTACCACTAAACCAACAATTTACGTAGTGCAACTTGTAGCCTGTGTATTGGAAAAATCCACTGTGCAACAAACATCCTATGCACAATAGAATCCACTACGTGAAAACATCCTATGCATTATGAAATACACCGTGCAACAACATCCTATGTGTGACATAATCCACTGTGCGATGAAATCCTATGCGTGACGAAATCCATTGCGTGACACCATCCTTTGCGCAACGACATCCTCTGCGCGGTGCGTAGTGTATTTTGCAGCGCGCAGTTGCAAATGGAAATGGAATAAATAAATGATAATATTCCTTTTGAAAATTACCCTTGGAGATGTTAGATGCTTCCAGTCATAAAAAAAATATGGGTGCTAACATGCATGACTTTGCAAATTGTTGACAAACCTATAACCTCAGCTATGAAAATCATGGCGCTAACAATTTCTATGCTTTTTCATTGCAAGAAGGTATACCTCTCTTTAGGATTATGACATGTGGCGGCCTGATTTTGTTGTTGTTTCCATGAATACCTAGTGCGTGGATATAGCGACGAAAAAAGTTCCACAAAAAATATTGTTTGCCTTTGTGGAAAGTGTGACGGATATGTGTGGCAATAGAAACGAAAAACCGTGGCAAATTTGGTCATTTGTTGTAGTTTATAATCTAGGTCAGACATTGATAACCACTTATGTAGAAGTTATACTCCTTCACTATAACTTTATTATCTTCATTAATATATATCCCATGCCTATATGTGATATGGACCCTTATGTTGACTTGTTCTGATTGAAAATATTGGTTTTGAATATCATTTTTCAGTTGAAGGTTGTAGTTCTCAACAAAATCAACCATTTATAAGATACTACCAATTCAAAATGTATCTCTGCATATTCTAAAATGTCCATCCTACCATCGATCCACATGGACTTGTCAAACATATTTCTGGGTATTTTCAAAGACGTTCTTGATGAAGTCACATACTTGTACATGGGAAGTCACCGATTGTATATTTTTTCTTTCATGTACTTCATTAATAACATACATGACATATTTAAATCTTGCAAGTCAACCTCCTTATTCCCCAATTCATACTCATCGCTCGACACATGGATGCACTTTCTTAGTAATTACATTCCACCACACCTGGTGTATGTCCTATCGAAGAAATATTTTTGATAGAATGTACAACCCTATGGCCTTGTACACAATATGCTATGAATAAAGTCTCTAGGTGATGACGACAACAATAGAAATGAGCATTCTTGCAAAAGGGTGTTATGAAATACATGAAAAGTGTGTGTGTGTGTGTGTGTGATAATAATAACCATACTCGATGTGGTATCGACCAGAACATGTGTTATGGATTATGTTTATTCAAACATATCAAGGCCTGCATTTATGGAAATATCTTTGGCCCATGTTGAGTGCACTATGTAAAATCCTAAATATCTCATGTAATTTTGTTTGTGTCATGTCAATAAAGTGTTTAATGTGGGTGTAATATACCTCAAAAAATGTCTGAATAAAAAAAAAAAAAAAAATTGTTTGTAAAAGTGTCCTTGAATAGTTCTAGATTCAAGCAAGTAAGCTTTCAGTTATATGGCTTGAGTCTGAAAGTTTGCAAGAGTCCTTACTGTCGTCGACTGTCATTATCATTCAACTTAAATTTTTCTGATCAACGATAAGTGTTTACTCCTCATTCAATGTTTATTTCAATTCCTGTAATTATATTTACTTTCCTATCTATTTGTACCTATGACCATTACCGCAGTCTTAAAAACACAAATGACTTTGTGACTTTATGGCCAAATCCTTACACGTTAGACCCTACAAATAACCCATTACCATATGTTTACAATACAAATGACTTTGGGGGTTGATGGCCTAGGCCTCATGCATTAGTCCATACACATAATCACACGATGAAAATGACCAAACAGACTTAGGTAAAAGTAGAGTATTAGTCTATACTCCTCTGCATAAAGTTTAAATATAAACCTTCTGGTTAAAATCAGAGTACGAATATTTCATAATCCTCTGATCATAATCAAATTCACCTACACCATTGGATTACAAGTACTGGATCTCGTGCTTATTCCATATGCCCACTAGCTGTGACCACGGGCCTAATCAAAATGTCTTTCACATTTCACCATTTCGAAATTTCGGCAAGTCGCAATCCCTGAAATGGAGCCAGATCAACGGTCCACAAAACTTCATAATCTGATCCCTTCTTTTCTTAATCGAACGACTGACGGGATTTCAGAGTTTTTCCTTTTGGGTTTTCGAGACTCACAATAGTCCCTTTTGGCATTTCAGAGTCTTTTACATGCTCTGATATTTTGCATTTTGCGATTTCATCATTCTTGTCGTGAGATTCCTTGACACCTCCAACTCCCAGTATACGAAACTCTGAAATGGAGATTAAGTCGTGGTTTTGGTACCGTTGATTAAGGGTAACCCGTTTTGTGATGGAAAATTCTATCGTAGGAAGTAAAACACCTTATGGGATGTTCATTTGTTTCAATTCCGAACAAGATATGTAATACTATTTTTAAAAGAATTACAGGGTTTCCCTTCCACCTACTTGTAATGGCATACTGGTTATTTTATTGGTTTAATATACTAGCGCCATATTGGCTACTTCCTCGAAAAAATTGTGAAAGAGGAAAAATACTCGGCTATTGTCGGCTATATGTGTATCTTGTTTATAGTTGACTCCATATTGCATGATGGTATATGAACTCAATTCGCACTTACTGTACTTGTGTTAAGGACTTTCCTTTTGAGCTTTTAGGTGATTGTGTTGTTATTTACACAGTTAGGAATTTACTCAGGGGTATGCTTTAAGTTTTGGGATGTCCCTTCTTCCTTGGACTTCACACCTCTCGTGATTAGTTATGGTAATTAAACTATGTTAATTCGATTCACTCCAATAATTTTCCAACATTTCAACCTATAACTTTTCATTAAACACCGGTTGATATAAAGATGTGTAAATATTGTAGATGGTCTATAATAATTATTGGTATTCGCAAGGTCACTTACGTACTTTATGTCAAAGATTAATCATTTCATCGCCTTATGACGGCAGATTGGTGGTCGTCTTGACCCTTCAAGACGTGAGGGTTCACTCTCAAGCGGTGGCCACCTTAGCCTTTGCAGGCCACCAAATACCATCACCTCCCTGGTTTAATTTTTCCTAAGGTTGAATGGGCAAGTTTTGTTCCTATAAATACTTGAATCATATTGTAATCCACATACAGAGGGTGAGACAAGAGCTTGAAAGCATTTTTTTTTTGAGTTGAACTTGTCACTCTTTGTTTTATTTTACTAAGTTTGTAAACTCTGTTCATGTTTTCATTTTTCGGCATTCGGAGTTTATTGGTTCAAGTTGCATGGAGTTCTCTTGTTCTTGCCAACGTCGAAACCCGAAGTGGCCCCACAACCTAATCGAATTTGTGGTTCAGAAATTACCGTTGTATGTTGTTCATGCATCAAGCATTACCAAACGTTGAAACCCAGTATTAGCTGGGCCCCACACCTTTTTCGTGATTTCACGATTCGGTGTTTGACGTTGTTTGGTGTTTTTCATTGGGATTTTGTAAACCCAGAAACCTAAAAAGGACCAGGCCCACACTCCATTTTTTTTTTTTGTGATTCGAGAATTGTTGTTTGTGGCGTTGGTTATTCGTAAACCCTGAAATTCCGAACCCCGAAACCCCGAAGTACTAGGCCCATATTCCATTCGCATTTTTCGCGATTCGGGAGTTGTTGTGTGTTGGTGTTTGACATTTTTAATCGCCAAACCCCGAACCCCGAAACCCAAAGTGCTGGGCCAACAATCTTTTCGCATTTTGGGATTCGGCAAAACAATGTGGTTTTTTTTTTTTTTTTGTATTCGGCATTTGTAATCGTCGAAACCCGATTGACCTTCGTTTTTCACACTTTAAATATACATATAAATATCTATACACTATGAAGTTTTCCATTTGCATTCAATATGTAGGTAAAATCAAATCTTCATCACAATTTACTTGTGGGGTTTTCAACTATGATGCTTAACTTACTATAGTAGTAATCCAAACCACAATACAAATCTTCTTTAAGAATTGACTAGTCATATCCTTGTAGCTAGTATACTTTCGAGAACTAGTATTCATAACAGTAATTAGATGCAGCAAAGATAATCCATTCCAAACTAGTAGTTAGACATTCTAGAAATTCCTAAGTTTGCAATAGGATGCATTCGATCTTTTGTCCTTAATATTATTTCTAACAGATACATTCTATCAAGTATGTAACCATTTAACATTCATCCAAAGAAGGGATAGAAATAACATATCTGAAATAATACGCTGAAAGACAAAGGGAACAACCATGTTCCTCCCAACAGTAGAACATGGCATCCAAACTACTCTCCTGATTCACCCCCTAGCCTGACCATGAATCCATGAGGGAAAACTTGGAAAATCTTCTCTTCAACAATGTCATATAGCTCCAGCAGTTTTCCCTTGCCTCACACTCAAGCAGTGTTCATAATAGCAAGTAAATCAAAAGTCTCATTTCCCAGCATACTTGGCCGCGTCCTGCCTCCTCTCATATGTTATTTATCATTTGCCCAGGTCTTTTCCCTCCCTTGGGAATTTTCACAGCTTTCTAAATCCCTGATTTTCAGGGGCTACCAATGGCCAAATCACTGATTTTCCACTTGTAATAATTATCCCAGAGGTAGTTCCAACATGTTCCCCACTCATGGAGTCATGGTCAACTAAATTTAACATGGTTGTTCCATTTGTTCTCTTGCAATCAACATAAAATATTATGTTTCCATACAAGTGTCATAGTCAAATAGTTAGTTGGTTCAAATCAGGTCTCTGCCCAATAGTCAAAATAATTAATTACAATTACCAAATTCGAAATTCGGAATTGCCATAAATGGCAAAAATTTTCCAAATTTAAAATTACTAAAAACGGAATAAATTTCTAGCATTTTTAAATTTCAAAAATATTTTAATTTTTGTGGATGTCACATCCTTTCCCCCTTCAGTAAAACACTATCCTTAGTGTTCATTCCTTTCCTGGAACAGGATTGGATGAGATTTCCTCAAATCTCCCTCCAACTCCCAAGTGGCCTCTTCAGGACTAAAGTGCTTCCATTGCACGTTTACCTGAGCGATGGCTCTGTTCTGAAGTGTTATTTCTGTCTCGTCCAGAATGCACAGAGGTTCCACTTGGAACTCACCTTCGGGTTCCACCTACATCAAGTTCCAATCAATCCTATGAGTAGGGTCATGAATATACTTTTTCAACAATGAAACATGAAATACATTATGAATTCTTAGATTAGTTGGAAGTGCAAGTTGATATGCTACGGGTCCAATTCGAGCTAGTATCTCGAAGGGCCCACAAAACTTGGGTGCCATCTTGGCACAATTCTCTAACTTCAATGAGTTGTTTATGGCCTTGACCTTCAAATAAACATGGTCTCCTACTTGAAATTCCAAGTGTTATCTTTTCTGATCTGCATAGCTCTTTTGTCTGTCCTGTGCTTCTTTCAAGTTTTGTTGTACATTTCTTACCATGTTTTCCATTTCTTGGAGCATCTATGGTCCAACCATGAGTCTGTCAGCTGGGTTATCCCAGCTAATTAGAGTCGTACACTTTCTACCATACAGTATTTCGAAAGGGCTCAACTTAGCCGAAGTTTGGTACCCATTGTTATATGCAAATTCTACCAAGTGCAGGTAGTCTTCCCACTTTCTTGGTTTTGTTCTTACGTACATGCGAAGAATATACTCTATGATTTGGTTTGTCCTTTCGGTCTGTCCATCCGTTTGTGGATGATAGCTTGTACTGAAATTCAAATTAGTGTTTATCCCTGCAAACAATTCCTTCCAAAAAGCGGATGTAAATTTTACGTCTCTTTTTGAAATCACCATTTTAGGAATACCATGCAGTCTAAAAATTTATTTCATGAATATTTAAGCAATGTTTATAGCTTTAAAAGTAGACTTTACAGGAATAAAGTGTGCAGAATTACTAAGTTTATTGATTAGAACCATGATAGAATCATTCTGTTTCTGAGTTTTAGGAAAACTTGTTATAAAGTCCAATGATATAGTCTCCCATTTCCATTCTGGTACTGGTAATGGCTATAATAGGTTGGTTGGATGCTAGTGCTTGGTCTTAACGTGCTGACAATCTTGGCACCTAGCCAAGTATTCTACTGTTTCGCCCTTCATACTAGGCCAAAAAAATAGTTTCCTAAGTGTTGTTATTGTTTTCTGGTAACCTCGATGGCCAGAATACGGTTTCTTATGCACTTCATCCAAAATTGTTGATTTCAATTCTACTAAATCTAGTATGTAAATTTTGTTTTTAAGTCATAATAGTCGTTTCTTGTCGATTCTTAGATCTGGTTTGTCAGATTTGGCAATACCGTTTTGTAATTATATCATTATCTTAGTGTAATTTCCGTCGTTAATACCTGTCATCCTTTTTCTTTGTTCCAAATCACTTTCTGCCCTGTTGATGTTTATCTCAAATAACCCATGGACTCTTCTGCTTAAAGCATCTGCTACTTTATTTTCCTTACCCTTGATATGTCTGACCTCAAAGTCGAATTCGCTCAATAAGGCTAGCCACCTTACTTGTATTTCATTAAGATATGGTTGGTTAAACATATATTTCACCCCCCTATTATTCGTCAATAGTAGGAATTTTTTGCCCATTATATAGTGTCACAACATTTTTAAGGCATGTATTACTACTGCCAATTCTAAGTAATGAGTGACATAATGTCGCTCTTGTTCTTTTAATTTTCAGGACTTGTAACAAATCACGTGCCCTTGCTGAGTTAGGACACCACATAGTCCTTATTTACTTGCATCAACACATATGGTGAAGTCTTTATCTAGGTCTTCTACGTTCAATATGGGTACAATTGTCAATAATCCCTTCAGTTTGTTAAAACTGTCTTGACACTTCTCTGACCAGTTAAAATTGGTTCCTTTCTTTTGTAATGACGTGATAGGGTAGGCTATCTTGGAAAACCCTTTTATAAACCTGCGGTAATATCCGGTGATTCCCATGAATGACCGTATATCCACTACATCCTTAGGTACTGACCATTCCATAATGGCTTTTGTCTTTTCTGGGTCTACGACAATGCCTTTTGCTGAAATTACATGTCCTAGATATTGTATTTCTTTCTGAAAAAAGCCACACTTGTCAAATTTGGCGTGCAGTTTGTGTTTCCTCAATGTTTGCAGAACTATCCTTAAGTGTTCATTATGTTCTTCTTCCATTCTTGAATATACCAAAATGTCGTCGATAAATACTACCATGAACTTGTCCAAGTATTGACTGAAAATACTATTCATCAGGCACATAAACGTGGCCGGTGCATTAGTGAGTCCGAAAGGTATGACTACGAATTCGTAGTGTCCATATCTTTTTCGAAAAGATGTTTTTCTTATGTCCTTGTCCTTTATCCTAACTTGATGATAACCGGATCATAAATCCAACTTTGAAAAGATCTTGGCCCCACCTACTTGATCGAACAGATCATTTATCCCTGGTAAGGGGTATTTGTTCTTAATAGCCAGTTTGTTCAGTTGTCTATAATCGATACATAGTCTTAGAGTACCATCTTTCTTTTTCACAAAGAGGACTAGTTCTCCCCATGGTGAGACACTCGGTCTGATATACTCTTTGTCCAACAATTCCTGTAATTGTATTTTTAATTCCGTCAGTTCTGGTAGACTCATTCGGTAAGGTGATTTTGAGATAGGGGCTGAACTGGGTAGTAGGTCTATGGAGAAGTCTATTTCCCTTCTAGGAGGTAATTCTGGTATGTCATCCACAAACATGTCTCTAAATTCACGTAGGACAAAAAAGTCTTCTAACTTTGTCTTATCTCTTTTTTCTAATAGATTCGTCACTTGGATGGCATAAACTTGACATCCCTTTCTAATACATTTCTTGAGTTGTATTGTTGAAACTTGTTTGACTAATACAGGTTTTGGTATGCCTTGGGTTGTTCTAATAGTGCCAAAATCATTTCTATAGCTAATTATCTTTGTATAATAGTCTCGTATTGCTTTTTGTTGTTCCAACCAGTCCATCTCGATAATCATATCATAAGATCCTAGTGGTAGGATGTTCAGATTGGTCCTTATCTTTTGACCATCTAAGCTGAACTCAAAATCAGAAATAAAGTCAACTACTTTCCTTTTAGTACATGTTGCTAGTTGTACAAGCCATGATTTTGCGTGCTTCGGTTTCTTAAGTTTATTCAAATCTACTACATCAGGAGTAATATAACTTAACGCAACTCTAGGGTCAATTAAAACAAAAATTTGAGTGTCATTGATTTTACCTTCGATTTCTACCACCGAGGATTGGTGGTCAACTTGTCGACCATCAATGGTTGCATTTATCCGATGCAGGCTTCTGCCCACATCTCCCACTATCGAGGCTTCCTGCAAATTGTGAACAACAGTTCTATTTGATGAAATTAAACGTGGATAGTTCCTCCTTAGATGAGGCTCTTTGAATTCCCAACACTTTAATGGCTCATGGGAGTTGTCCCAAAACATCTTCATTCCCAGGTTTACCGGTTTGCCGCTACCTTGTGCATTCAGATGATTGGAGTGAAAATCCTTCCTTGAGAAACCTGTTGCTGCATTCCGATAAGGAGTTGGCTGGTATCCCTTCTTTCGCTAGTTCATTCGATCTTGCTTCTTATCCTTCTAGGCCTTGGGAAACTCTACCCATTGTTTATACTACTCATAGCACATTCGTGCTTTCCCGAATACCTCACTCAAGGATTTGGGGTTGTCAAACTCAATTCTGTCCCTAAAGGACTGTGGTAAACAACTTAAGAATCGTTGGATTTTTACCTTATCCTTCTGGATGTATGGTACGAACCTTAGTAGTTCCAGAAATTTATTTATAAGGTCCTCCATTGTCATCTATCCGAGTTGTGACTCATAAAATTCTTTCGTCTTCCTTTCATAATAGCTTTCAGAAAGGTATTGTTTCTTAAAATACTTCTTAAAGTCAGACCATTCCAATTGTTTCTCCTTTAGGCCCTTGGCCAATTTCAAGTCCTGCCACCAAATGCTGGCCTTCCCTTTCATATTGTAGATGGTCATTCTGACCTTCATGTTGCTGGAATAGTTGTAGATCTGGAAGTATTTTTTGATGTCCAACAACCATGCCTCAACTTCTTTTCCCGTCCTGGATTCTCCATCAAAGGTAGCTGGTTTAATCTTTTTAAATTCTCCTTCAAGGTGGTCTACTTGTTTTCTTTTTCTATCTGGTATAGTTTTGTATTCAACTAAAGGTGTCCCTTCAGACGAACTGTCTCCTTTTTCTATTTCTAGTCCAAAATTCTTGGAGGCCCTTTTACTAACGTCTTCGTCATGGTTATCGTCTTTTGGGCTTTTCTTGGTTACTATACTATGCAGCAGGACTTCATTTATCTCTTGTTGTTCCTGCTGTGTTTTCTTCAAATTTTCATTGTCAGCCTTGAAAACCTATTGTTCAACAATAAGATTCCTCATTGTTTCCAACACCTCCGTGGGTGAGCTTCCATCATTGTTTTGTCTTGGATCTCCAGGAGGTCCTTGCTGCAGATTTCCTTCCATCCTGATTTTTGCACCCTCCTGAGATGCCATAATTTACGAAAACAGAAAGGGCTTTCTGTTTGTAACCATAAGATTTATTAGTTTTACATAAATCAGAATAAATACTAAGAAGCTAATGTAGCCCTATTCAGGACCAGTGTTGTATCTTTTTCTCTAATACCATATGTAATATACCTCAAAAACTATCTAAGAAAACAAAAAAATTGTTTGTAAAAGCATCCTTGAATAGTTCTAGATTCAAGCAAGTAAGCTTTATGTTATACGGCTTGAGTTTGAAAGTTTTCAAGAGTCCTTACTGTCGTCGACTATCATTATCATTAAACTTAAAGTTCTCTGATCGACGATAAGTGTTTACTCCTCATTCAATGTTTATTTCAATTCCTGTAATTATATTTACTTTCCTATCTGTTTGTACCTATGACCATTACCACAGTCTTAACAACATAAACGACTTTGGGAATTTATGGCCAAATCCTTACACATTAGACCCTACAAATAACCCATTACCATATGTTTACAATACAAACGACTTTGGGGGTTGATGGCCTAGGCCTCATGCGTTAGTCCATACACATAATCACATGATGAAAACGACCAAACTAACTTAGGTAAAAGTAGAGTATTAGTCTATACTCCTCTGTGAAAAGTTTAAATATAAACAGACCCCTATAGTTTCTTTTTTTTAAATATCTGGATACAAGATAGTGGTTAGGTAAGGCCTTATGGTTAAACTCAGAGTACAAATATTTCATAATCTTCCGATCATAATCAAACTCACCTGCACCGTTGGATTACAAGTACTGGGTCTCACGCTTTTTCCATATGCCCACTAGCTGTGACCACGGGCCTAATCAAAATGTCTTTCACATTTCGGCATTTCGGCAAGTTGCAATCCCCGAAATGGAGCCAGATCAATGGTCCACAAAACTTCATAATTTGATCCCTTCTTTTCTTAATCGAACGGCTGACGAGATTTAGGAGTTTTTCCTTTTGGGTTTTCCAGACTCACAATAGTCCCTTTCGTCATTTCGGAGTCCTTGACATGCTCTGATATTTCGCATTTCACGACTTCATCATTCTTGTCGTGAGTGTCCTTGACACCTCCAACTCCCGGTATTTGAAACTCCAAAATGGAGATTAAGTCGTGGTTTCGGTACCATTGATTAAGGGTAACCCGTTTTGTGATGGAAAATTCTATCATTGGAAGTAAAACACCATATGGGATGTTCATTTGTTTCAATTCGGAACAAGATATGTAATACTATTTTTAAAAGAATTACAGGGTTTCCCTTCCACCTACTTGTAATGGCATACTTGTTATTTTATTGGTTTAATATACTAGCTCCATATTGGCTACTTCCTCGAAAGGATTGTGAAAGAGGAAAAATACTCGACTATTGTCGGCTATATGTGTATCTTGTTTATAGTTGACTCTAGATCGCATGATGGTATATGAATTCAATTTGCACTTACTGTACTTGTGTTAAAGACTTTCCTTTTCAACTTTTAGGTGATTGTGTTGTTATTTACACAGTTAGGAATTTACTCAGGGGTATGTTTTAAGTTTTGGGATGTCCTTTTTTCCTTGGCCTTCGCACCTCTTGTGATTAGTTCTGGTAATTAAACTGTGTTAATTCAATTAACTCCAATAATTTTCCAACATTTCAGCCTATAACTTTTCATTAAACATCGGTTGATATAAAGATGTGTAAATGTTGTAGATGGCCTATAATAATTCTTTGTATTCGCAAGGTCACTTCCATACTTTATGTCAGAGATTAATCATTTCACTGCCTTATGACGACGGATCGGTGGTCGTCTTGACCCTTCAAGACGTGAGGGTTCACTATCAAGCGGTAGCTACCTTAGCCTTTGCAGGCCACCAAATACCATCACCGCCCTAGTTTAATTTTTACTAAGGTCGAAGGGGCAAGTTTTGTTCCTATAAATACTTGAATCGTATTGTAATCCACATATAGAGGGTGAGACAAGAGCTTGAAAGAATTTTTTTTTTGAGTTGAACTTGTCACTCTGTGTTTTATTTTACTGAGTTTGTAAACTCTGTTCATGTTTTCATTTTTCATCATTTGGAGTTTATTGGTTAAAGTTGCGTGGATTTCTCTTGTTCTTGCAAACACCGAAACCCGAAGTGGCCCCACAACCTAATCGAATTCGTGGTTCAGCGATTGCCATTGTATGTTGTTCATGCATCAAGCATTACCAAACGCCAAAACCCAGTATTGGCTGGGCCCCACACCTTTTTCGTGATTTCACGATTCGGTGTTTGACGTTGTTCGGTGTTTTGCACTGGGAGTTTATAAACCCCGAAACCTGAAAAGGACCGGGCCCACACTCCATTTGCTTTTTTTTACGATTCAAGAATTGTTGTTTGTGGCATTCGGTATTCGTAAACCTCGAAACCCCGAAGTATTGGGCCCATATTCCATTCGCATTTTCACGATTCAAGAGTTGTTGGGTGTTGATGTTTGACATTTGTAATCACCAAACCCCAAACCCTGAAACCCAAAGTACTGGGCCTACAACCTTTTTGCATTTCGGGATTCGACAAAACAACATGGTCTTTTGTTTTGTTTTTTTGTATTCGGCATTTGTAATCGTCGAAACCCGATTGAACTCCGTTTTTCACACTTTACATATATATAAATATCTATACACTATGCAGTTTTCCATTTGCATTCAATATGTAGGTAAACTCAAATCTGCATCACAATTTACTTGTGGGGTTTTCAACTACGACGCTTTAACTTACTACAGTAGTAATCCAAACCACAGTACAAATATTCTTTAAGAATTGGCTAGTCATATCCTTCCATCTAGTATACTTTCGAGAACTAGTATTCATAACAGTAATGAGATGCAGTAAAGATAATCCATTCCGAACTAGTAGAGAGACATTCTAACAATTCCTAAGTTTGCAATAGGATGCATTCGATATTTCATCCTTAATATTATTTCTAACAGATACATTCTATCAAGTATGTAACCATTTAACATTCAGCCAGAGAAGGGACAAAAATAACATATATGAAATAATACGCTGAAAGAGAAAGGGAACAACCACGTTCCTCCCAGCTGTAGAACAGGGCAGCCAAAGTACTTGCCCGATTCACCCCCTAGCCTGACCATGAATCCATGAGGGTGAACTTGGAAAATCTTCTCTTCAACAATGTCCTACAGCGCCAAAATTTTTCCCTTGCCTCACACTCAAGTAGTGTTCATAATAGCAAGTAAATCAAAAGTCTCCTTTCCCAGCATACTTGGCAATGTCCCGCCTCCTCTCATATGCTATTTATCATTTTCTGAGGTCTTTTCCCTCCCTTTGGAATTTTCACAGCTTTCTAAATCACTGATTTTCAGGGGCTGCCAATGGCCAAATCACTGATTTTCAACTTGTAATAATCAACCCATAGGTAGTTCCAACATGTTCCCCACTCATGGAGTCATGATCAGCTAAATTTGACATGGTTGTTCCATTTGTCCTCCTGCAATCAACATAAAGTATTATGTTTCCATATAAGTGTCATAGTCAAATAGTTAGTTGGGTCAAATCAGGTCTCTTCCCAACAGTGAAAATAATTAATTACAATTACCAAATTCGAAATTCGAAATTGCCATAAATGGCAAAAATTTTCCAAATTCAAATTTACTAAAAACGGAATAAATTTCCAACAATTTTAAATTTCAAAAATATTTTATTTTTGGGGGATGTCATAGTGGGGTTCATGGTCCCTACCCCTTCTAAATTTTAGTACATTTGTTTTTTGGAAGAAGACCTAGTGTCTTCATGCTATAAATTTTTTAGTAGTCTCTCAATTTCTCCAAGCGACTTCATCTCAAAATGAGGAATCCTACCAGTGAAGGCCCACAAATATGTTTGGCCACCTATTTCAAGGCTATATCATCTATTATAATACTTTATAAGGGTTTTGATATTTCATTTCATGAGATGATAGGTTTTTTTAAGAAAACGATGTTTTCTTGTGATCTTAATAATAATTGATTGTGACAAGACACATCGGACTGCATTAATGTCTTTAGAACAATTTCTCTTGCCATTTTTTTAAAAACCATCCACAAGGTTTCTAACAATATGATGAATTGTTTATGAAATATTAATTTCTCTAATGCCTAAAATTATCGTAAGAGCGGTCAAACTCCAAGATTTTGACAAAGACAAAAATAATTGACATTTAGTTGCATTAGATTTTGGTTCAAAATATTCTTTAATAACTTTATATGAATGATAATGAATAGTTCCGTTAGATAACTTACCTTCAAGTGATTTTATACCACTTTCATCCACCTAAATGTGTTTAGGATTTCTTTGCCGCTCACTACTCAGTCCAGGTAGTGGTAATGGACCCATATTCTGACACTCTTGAAGTCTTGTTTGTTGCGGAGTTACAAATATAGCAGTTCTTTCACCTTCAATCACTTGTGAATCAATTCTAGGAGTAGAGTGGACATGCCCATGACTAGTTTATAGAATGTCTAATTGTCCAACAAGAGATTTCACCACTGGAACTTTTCCTTGGGAAACATATCTCATTTTCTCCTCATTTTTTGTGTCACCTTGATTTCGATGTCCATTGTTGGGTGGTTTTTCGGCACATGGTTTTTTTCGATGGTTTTATATTTCCGGTTAAGGAATTAAGATTGTTGACTAATCCAGGTCATTGGGTTAGGTTTTTGGATGTCGTTAGCTCCTATATGTATATTTTATTGTAAACAATGTATCGCTATGAATGAATATAGAATATGTTGGTTTTCCCAATTTGGGTTTCTAGGGGGAAAATATCTGTGTAATGTGTGTATTTTCCCTCATATCTTTCATGTTATTTTATTGAAAGTCTATTTGCAATAAAATATTGTACAAGGTTAAAATATACATTTGGTATTAGAGCTTTGTTGGCTTCAAGGTGACGCCTTTGTGGTCAAGGGTTTGGCTCAGGACTGTGATAAGACTTGTTACAGTGGGAGATATGTGGTGTTAATTTTTCAGGTGAAAAGAAATGGCGAGCAGTTCAAAAATGGAGATCGAGAAGTTTGATGTGAAATTTTTTGAGTTGTGGAAGCTCAAGATGGAATATCCATTGGTGCACATAGATCAGTGGATCGTGGTGGATCCAAGTACTGCACCTACAAGAACTTCAACATATGACTTGAAAAATCTGGATCGAAAGGCAAAGAGCACAATCTGACTATGTCTCTCAAATTCAGTATTACTGAATGTGTCAGAGGAAACTACATCCAAATATTTATGGGATAAGTTGGGTAAGTTGTATCATTGTAAGTCCCTAGTACATAAAATTTTACTGAGAAAGAAGATTTATAACCTGAGGATGAGAGATGGAGACTCAGTGGCAGAGCATTTGAATGCCTTCAATACTGTGGTATGTCAATTAGTATCTGTTGAGATTAAAATTTCAGATGAAGATAAGTGTATCAGTTTATTGTGCTCTTTACCAAACTCATGGGATAGTCTGGTTGTGGCCATAGGTAGTAATCAAATTTCATTAAATTTTGATGAAGTGGTCTCATCCTTCTTATCCAAGGATATGAGACGAAAGAACATGGAAGGATAGAGAACATATCCATTATTTGC
>JASDQU011248362.1:964-23378 GCA_032191745.1 Picea mariana | reverse complement strand
AAGGAAAATTCCCAATAGGGAATTAGAAGAGCTATTTAAGAGTTCTTCGGGCCGTGAAGAAGAAGATCCTGTGAGCGGGCGTGCCTGCGAGTGCGGCTACGCTAGTTTTTGGTATCGGAGCTGCATAATTTCTTTGCTTTCTGTAATAGAGAAGAAGAGAATTCGCCATGCCGCCCAGGAGAAGGGACGTGCAGTCACCCGATCCAGAGGATAGGGAGGTGCGGAGAAGAGGCAGTCAGGTAACAAATCCAGAAATGGAGAGACAGATGCGTGATCTCCGAGCAAGACTCGAAGACATGGAGACAGCGCAAAGACGCACAACTAGTGCAGGGGATCTCAGCGATTCAGAAAGCAAGGTTGAGGCTGAACGTGAAGAAGAAGTTGCAGCCGAGGATGCAGCCAGTGAATGTTTAATCAAAGCTATTGCATGGATGGGTGCAAAGGCAAAAATGGACATTCCAGTTTACGAGGGAAACTTGGATGTAGAGGAGCTTCTAGATTGGATTAGAGCTCTGGACACCTACTTCGACTATGAAGATGTCGAAGAGGAAAAGAAAGTCAAGCATGTTGTTACGTGCTTAAAAGGACATGCAGCATTATGGTGGGACGAACTACAAGCAGAAAATAAAAAGTTGGGATCGAATGATTGCAAAGATGAAGGCAAAGTTCATCCCAAGGGATTATCAAATTACTCTGTTCAGGAGAATGCAGAACCTGAGACAGAAACTGATGACAATGAAAGAATACACGGAGGAATTCTATTGACTAAACATCAGGGCAGGTCATTGGGAGAGCGATGATGAGAAAGTTACCAGGTATATGAATGGCCTAATATACGATATCCAGGATGAGATGAGCATGGTAACCATCCAAACAATGGAGGATTCTTATCAAATGGCTCTGAAAGCTGAGGAGAAGCTGAGTCGAAAGCAAAGTCAAAGGGGTCGAGGCAGAAGTCAGCCCAAAGGCAAGTCAATTGCCCAGGAAAGAAACCAGAAGCCCAAGGAGGAATGTAAGAAACCTCAGGGTAAAGTTGAGAGAGGTGGGACCTCACAGCAAGGGCCATATGTTGAACAGAGAGGGCAACATACAGAGCAGAGAGGAGATTATGCTGACAACAATATGTTTCCTCGTACCAGAGGTAGAGGAAGAGGAAGAGGTGGAGTAATCACATGCTTCACATGTGGAAAGAATGGGCACAAGTCTTATGAGTGTCCAGAAAAAAGGAAGGACATCGGGGAAGCTCACATCACCGAAGCACAGAGGTGGGATGTTGAGGCAGAAGATGTTGAAGGCGGAAGATCGCTTATGATGCGAAAAGTCCTTTTGACACCTGAGAAAGAGGTGGAAAGTTCAATCCAAAGGACCAGGCTTTTTAGGACTGCTTGCAAGACCAAGGACAGGGTATGCAAGGTTATCGTGGACAACGGTAGCACAGATAATCTCATTTCAACCGAGATGGTAGAGAAGCTGGAGCTGGAGACGACTGATCATCCAAGCCCATACAGAGTTTTGTGGCTACAGAAAGGACACCAGGTAACTGTTACTAAACAATGCTTGGTTAAATTCAAGATAGGAGGGTATAATGATAATATTTTATGTGATGTCATTCCCATGGATGTATGTCATCTATTGATGGGTAGACCATGGCAATATGACAGAAATGTGATTCATGATGTGAGAATGAACACATATACCCTGGAGAAGAATGGGAGAACCCATANGTTGCTTCCGATAAAGGATAAGGAGGTGAAGCTGGAAGTAAGCAACACAATACTTCTCATGAGTGGGAAGGAACTCCTTAATGAGGTGAAGAAGAAGGAGGATCCACAATTCTTTGTGGTCAGGACACCGAGGATTGTTCTGATCAGCACGAGAGTGGATGATTTACCAGATGAAGTTCAGGAACTACTGGAAGAGTTCGCTAACATTATAGTGGATGAATTACCTCGTTCATTGCCACCAATGAGGAGTGTGAGTCATGAGGAGTGTGAGTCATGATATAGACCTCATACCAGGAGCCAGTTTTCCAAACAAATCCACGTACAGATTGACACCGCAGGAGAATGAGGAGGTTAAAAGGCAAGTCCAGGAGTTATTGGACAAAGGGTTAGTCAGGGAAAGCTTGAGTCCATGTGCTGTTCCAACAGTACTCAACCCGAAGAAAGAGGGAGGCTGGAGGATGTGTACTGATTCAAGAGCGATCAATAAGATAACCATCAGGTACAAGTTTCCATTGCTGAGGATGGATGATCTGATGGATTGCCCGAGTGGGGCAAGGTACTTTTCAAAGATTGATTTGAAGAGCGGATATCACTAGATTCACATGAGAGAAGGCGATGAATGGAAGACAACCTTCAAAACCAACGAAGGACTGTATGACTGGCTTGTTATGCCGTTTGGCTTAACAAATGAGCCGAGTACCTTTATGAGGTTGATGAACAAAGTCTTGAGGGAGTTCATTGGGAAGTTCGTCATTGTGTATTTGGATGACATACTGATTTACAGTAAATCAGTGGCAGAGCACTTGAAGCATTTGGCCATTGTGATGAAGAAGCTACAGCAGGAGAAGTTGTTGATAAACATGAAGAAATCCTCATTTATGAAGACATAGATCATTTACTTGGGGTTTTTTATTTCGGCTAATGAGTTGAGGATGGATCCGGATAAGGTGGAGGTAATTAAAAATTGGCCATCACCTAGAAATATTTTTGAGGTGAGAAGTTTTCATGGACTGGCTAGTTTCTACTGAAAGTTCATCAGAAATTTTAGTGGGATTAGCGCAGCGATGATGGATACAGTAAAGAAAAGACATAAATCTTTTCATTGGAATGAAGAGGACGAGAAGAGCTTCAATCTATTGAAGAGGAAGATTACAAAACAATCGATTCTGGTGTTGCCGGATTTCCAGAAAACATTTCAGGTAAAATGTGACGCAAACAGGTTTGCCATAGGAGTGGTCTTGATTCAGGAAGATAGACCGATTGCATATTTCAGTGAGAAGATGAATGAGGAAAAGGTGAAATACTCCACATAGGACAAGGAATTTTATGCCATCATCCAGGCGTTGAAGAAGTGGGCATTACTTGATCCCAAAAGAATTTGTTTTATATAGTGATAACCATGCATTGCAGTTTGTGACTCAACAGGAGAAGTTGAATCAGAAACATGCAAAATGGGTAGAGTATATGCAGAATTTCACATTTGTGATTAAACACATTTCGGGTACTGCTAACAAAGTTGCTGATGCTTTGAGCAGGAAATGTTTGTTGTTGCAGGAGTTCCAAGTCAAGACATTAGGTTTTGATAATGTCAAGGACATGTACGCAGGTGATGTAGATTTTAGAGAAGCGTATGAAGCAGCTGAGAATCTAGTTCTTAGGGACAGAATCCCATGGATGGACTATATGATCCAAGAAGGATTATTGTTCAGAGGCAATCAACTATGTATTCCAAATTGCTCCATGAGGGAGAATCTGTTGAAGGAGAAACACAACGGTGGATTGGCTGGGCACTTTGGTCATGACAAGACATTTGCAAAGTTGAGTGAATCATACTTTTGGCCATGGATGCGGTCAGAGGTCAAGCGGTTTGTAGACATATGTAGAATTTGCCAGCATTCGAAGGGGAGGAAGCAGAATGCAGGTTTTTATCAGCCATTTCCCATACCAGAAAGGCCGCGGGATGCGATAAGCATGGATTTTGTATTGGGGTTGCCAAAGACACAAAGAGGTGTTGATTCAATCTTTGTGGTAATGGATATGTTTTCTAAGATGGCACATTTCATTCCATGCCAGAAGACCAGCGATGCGACTCACATCGCAAATTTGTTTTCCAAAGAGGTCATTCGACTTCATGGGTTGCCGAAAAGTATAGTTTCGGACAGAGACACGAAATTCATAGGGCATTTTTGGAGGACCTTATGGAAGAAGCTAGGAACTAACTTGGCGTTTAGTTCTTCTTATCATCCTCAGACAGATGAGCAAATAGAAGTAGTAAACAAAAGTCTGGGAGACTTGCTGAGAAGTTTGGTGACAAAGCACCACAACCAGTGGATAGTATATTGCCACAGGCAGAGTTCGCGTACAATGACTCAGTAAATCAGAGTACAGGAAAAATTCCATTTCAGGTTTTCTATGGAATGCATCCAAGAGGAGTTTCTGAACTGAGGGATTCAGAATGGACTGCTACTAACAGCGCTAGTGCCGAATAATTCGCTGAGGCGATGAAAGAATTTCACAGCCAGGTGAAGCAGCGACTGCTAAACTCAAGTCGTGAATATAAGCGCAAAGCCGACCAACGGAAGAGACAACTTCAGTTTGAGGTTGGTGAATTAGTTCTGGCACATTTGAGAAAAAAAAGGTTCCCGAGGGGAACATACAACAAGCTGAAGATGAAGAAAATTGGACCATGTAAGGTCTTGAGAAAATTTGGGGATAATGCTTATGAGATCGAGTTGCCGGATGGGATCGAAATATCTCCGATATTCAATGTCGCAGATTTATACCCATACAGGGAAGGAGAAGCAGAGACTGGAATAGAGGAGCCAGTGATCCAGTGGATGAAGCAATTGCCAGTTGCAGAGAAGCTACAGATGGAATGCATACTGGACAAGAGAGTGGGAAAGAAGACCAGGAGGAAAGAATACTATGAGTATCTGGTCAAATGGAAGGGACATCTAGTGTAAGATGCCAGCTGGGAGAACGAAGCAGGAATACAGAAGCATGGACAGACCGTGCAGGAGCTCATGGATAGGAGCCCATGAAAGTTTTCAAGCGAGGGAGTATGATGCAGGAGCATCGCCAACACATCAAGCCAGCCAGCGCGGAAGAGGAAGACAGCTGGACAAGCCAGCACAAATTTTTGAAAATGCTTTGGGATTGTTGCGCAAATATTAAATGAGCCATTTAAGAAGGAGCGTCTTTGTATATTGTGAATGGACCTTGAGCGGATAGCTCTCTTCCTTTAGTAGATAGACGACATTTAATATAGTTAATGCAGATAGATAGAAATTTAATTTAGATTTGATAGCTTTAAAGCGCAAGAGGGAAACGGGATATAGACACCCTCATTGTGCATTGTAACATTATTGAATTCAGAAGCAGGAGAGCAAGAGCAAGCAGAGAACTGTGAGAAGAACACCCATGTACTGATATTTGAATTAATAGAAGAAGATTTGATTCAAATTCACGGTTATGTGTCTGTTCTCTGTGTATTGATGATGTGCTCATGAATGTTTGCTTCCTGGTTGTACATTTGCTTTTATATGTTGTGTATATGATTTCATGGTTGAATTGAAGTCTGAAGGGAAGAAGGAATTAGTTTCAATTGTTTCTCTATTTGAGCCAAAGAATTCCTGCAAGGAGTGCAGTTGAATTGTCCTCAAGGAGTGCATTGACGGAGGGTTCAAATAGAGACAACTTTGATTCTCGTTCACCCAGAAGTGAATTTGGGTTATAGGATCCGTGCAAGAAGCGCGCAGGCCAAGGGAAAATCTCAGGGTTGCAAACCTGAGTGAAGAGTTGGAATATTGTTGCTGCAGGCGTGCAAAGAATCAGAGACCTCAATACTTAGAACGTGGTTGAAGTTTTTCCGCCAGGAGTGCGAGCAAAGGGGTTTTCTTTCAGAAGACTCAAAGCTGTAGGAGACTCAGGAGGGATAAGGCCTCAGAGTTGTTGAAGGGCAGCAGGTCGAAGTTGTGCTTTGAAGGTTGGTAAGAAGCATTTCAAGCCTGCGTATAGGTGAACGAGTTCCGTGGAGGGGGACACTTAGTCGTTTCGCGAGTTTCACTAGAAGAAATAAATGGTCGAAATTCTCCGAGGAGGTTTCGCGACATCCCGTGAACCATCATATCTCACGGAGGTGCAGGGGAGATACTGTAGGTATTCTCGAGAGGTGGAAAGCTCAGAAAGAGGAGAGCCGTTGATCCAAGTCGGTCAGGTCCATTGGATCTACATGTACGTCGTGTATCGGGGTTCGGAGCATCGGAGATTCTGGAGACAGGATACTCTTACATCTTGGAATCACGAAATGCGATATCCCGACGGGGAAAGGACAGTGGGGCCACAGGAGTTGGTGGAGGACAGGTGGCACACCGTATCGGAGTTTGGGGAAAGTAAAGTCTCAAAACACTTGTCATTAGGATTCAAGATCCCGCGAAGCCCGAAATCCTGATAAGGTGACGGGACCGTTGAATAGTCAACCCGCGTGTGCATCGGAGTACCAGCACATCGAGGTTCGGAGTTTGGAAATTCCATTTGTTGACATCGCGAGTGGAGAAATCATGAAAGGAGGAACTCCGATAGCAAGGGAAAAGGTCAACGTTGACTCACATCGGGTTTCGGGGAATCGTGAGGTACAAAACACGCGACCACAGGATTCGCGAAATCGCGAATTCCGATTTCCCGACCGTTAAGGGAGATCTTTTGAAGAATTGTTGTGGGTAAGAAAAATTACCGATAGGGAATTAGAAGAGCTATTCAAGAGTCCTTCAGGCCATGAAGAAGAAGATCATGTGAGCGGGCGTGCCTGCGGGTGCGGCTACGCCACATAACAAGATAGGAGTTTATTCCAAGTACAAAACGGACATTGGTAGGCTCATTGAGAAGAGATATTGACCACTACATTGACAACTGGTTTCTTATATGTAGAAAATCCTAAGAATAGAGGGGATTGTAGTTGGTTGCTTATGTTGATTGCACAAATAAGGCCTTGCAACTATTTTAAATGGTAGAGGATATGTTGTGGACAGATAGCTCCCATAGCATTGGATTATGTTCACTAACTTTAGAAATCTACAGAAAATTGATTTTTATTGACTAGGTTACTATTGTGTCACTAGTTGGTTGTAGTGGGTAGGTTACAATTTGGGGAAGGATTTGTAGTAAGGGGAAGAAGGAAGATTTTTTGTGCAGATAGAGCTCTCTATATAAGACTAGACATAGAACATATTTTAAATTCCATAAAGGTATTCGTGTTTGTGAAGTGAGTAGGCTATAAGTCCCTTGTTTACGAATCAAATGGCATCAAAGTAGTTTCATCCTTGATCAAGACACTGCTTCCAGAATTGTGAAAAAAATATTGCAAAGTGTAACATAGGTAAAGCAAGCAAATATAAGTTGGAGGATTTAAGGGCCAGTAATGCCAAGCTTTGAGAAGAGAATGAGAGCTTGAAGGTGTAGGTTAATATGTTTAACTAGAGGATGGAAGACATGGAGAAGCACAATACCTCTTTCAAATTGTTACCATTGCTCAAGAAGAAGTTTAAAGAAGGCCAAGAATCCCTCATTGTAGTCATGAAAGATTGGGATAAGCAGAAAGCACAACTTGTATACCTTGGTGAGAAGGTCATCCAGATAGATAACTGGCAAGAGGATATGCTCACGCAGATGATGGCGTAGCTGCAACAAGAGTTAGAAGAGAAGGAGAAGGCCTTGGCAAGGATTCAATTAGTTTTCCAAGAGCACAGTGAAGCAAGGAAACCTTCCATTTCCATTGTAGATGCTAGCACCATGATTGATACCACCTTGGTAAGCTCACCTTCTGTAGACATCTCTCAAGAGCATCTTGGTGAATTTGAGAAGCATACTAGAGGCATTGGTTCCAAGCTCTTAAGGAAAATGGGCTATGATGGAAAAGGGATAGGAAAGAGGAGAGAAGGCATCATGACCCCCATTATAGTCACACTCTGGGCCAAGCATGAAGGCCCAGGCTTCAATGGTAGAAGTGAAACTTCCATTTCCATAAAGAAAACCATTCTCATGAAGGAAACTGACATGTCAGAGTTTTATTTCTCATCAGGAGAAGGAGCATCAATAGTGAGTGAATGTGTCAAGTCACCACAACCTTATCCTTGTGGTATATTGAAGGAGAGAAACTATGCTGAGAGTTTGCAGACTCAACCCATACCTGCAGCTAGAGAAAGAAGCAAACCAATCAAAAAAATAAAGAAGAAGAAGAATATCATGAGGTATACATCAAACAAGAAATTTTTTGTTTGTCACTGTTGCAAGAAGAGAGGCCATACCATATAAATTTGTTGGTATGTAGATGTACATGCTCACATTGTAGAAAGAAAGGCCATTGTGAGGAAACCTATTGGAAGAAGAAATACATGTTCCATAGACCTAATTATTTCCACAAGTTGAATGGCAAGAAGGCTCCTCCAATCCAACAACATACACAGAGGCATGTGGAGAGGAGGAGTATGACAATCAATCCTTGCAACAACCACATGGAATCGTGCCACCACTGCAATTTGAGTGGTCACTGGGAATCAAAGTGTTGGCGACTTCATCCAAAGCTTCACCCTATACACCACATAACCAGGAGAAGGGTGTGGAGAGTGAAGATTGAGGAAGATGAAGAGCTACCTGCATCACTAGTCCAAGTGAAAAAATGTTTCCAAGGAGAGATAGCAGCACATGAGAGAAACAAAACAAACAAGAATGTAGTATTCCAAATACAAAATAGTATGAAGAACATAAATATTTTAGCATTGAAAAGGCAGAGCAACAATGATATAACCAGAACAATACCAAAATAATACCAGAATAACACCAGAAAGAACACCTTGATTAATGATAGCAATGTTCACTTGCCTCTTCGAGGGGGAAACCTCCAGCAAAGTAGAGCTCTATTACAATAATCTCCAAGACAAGATTAATCATACCCTCTACTCCTATTTATATTAAATCTATATATCAAAAAGAACAATCTAGAGGAAGATCCTTCTAGAAGCAGAAGCTTATATTAGGTATTCTTACATTTGACTTATTCTTCCTTATTTCTAGGCCTTATTAATATTGGCCTTTATTACATGGAATTATATTATTCTACCTACATGAGGGGTTAGGGAGGTTAGGTCACTAACATGCCCTCCCCTTGAAGAACAACCTTGTCCTCAAGGCTTAAGATGACAAAATTGTTGTAGAATGGTGGTCGACTCCTAGGTGGCATCTTCTATAGTTGTATATTTCCATTGGACTAACAATTACTTGCTGGTGCGTTGATGGAGACGATGCTCTTGCTGGGCCAAAACTGCTTGTGGCTGCAACCATATTGAACCTTCTTCATCCAACTTAGGGAGACTAGTTTGAGTTTGACACTTAGTTCCAATCACCTTCTTTAAGAAGGAAACATGAAAAACAGGATGGAGCTTCAACTAACTGGGTAGAGCTAACTGATAGGCCACCGATCCCACCTGCTTGAGCACTGTATAAGGACCATAAAATTTAGGCGCGAGTTTCTGATATTGTGCAACTTTGAGTGAAGTCTACTTATAAGGTTGTAGTCGAAGAAACACATGGTCCCCTTCGACAAAATGTCATTCAGAATGACCTTGATCTTCTTGTTGCTTCATGTGATTCTGAGCCATGACCAAATTGTTTTTGAGGGAAAAAAGAATAGCTTCTCGGACTATAATATTGTTGTCAACCTCCTGAACCTTCGAGACCCCCGACATATATGAGAGAACCGATGGGGGATTTTTGCCATAGACTGCTTCAAAAGGACTCATGTGAGTAGTTGTATGGTAATATGTGTTGTACCACCATTCAGCTAGGGGTAACCATTGAGCCAACTGATTTTTCCTCTCAGATGCAAAACACCTCAAATATGTTTCCAAACACTTGTTGAAAACTTCAGTCTGGCCATCCATCTAGGGGTGATAGGTAGTGCTGAGATGCAATTGGGTGCCCTGGAGCTTGAAACATTATTTCCAAAAATTTCTGGTGAAAGTTGGGTCTCTGTAAGATACAATAGAATTAGGCATGCCATGAAGCTTGAAGATATTATCTATGAATATTTGAGCCACTGTGGCCATTGTGAATGGGTGTTGAAGAGCAAAAAAATGAGCATATTTGGAGAGATGATCGACGACCACCATGATGACTGACTTATTTTCTGATTTAGGTAAGCCCACAATGAAATCCATAGAAATATCTTGCCAAATAGCAGGGGGAATCAAAAGCAGTTGGAGTGTGCCTAGAGCTTTGACAGTTTCTCCCTTGTTGCATTGATAGACCTCACATTTAGCCACAAAGGTGCGGACGTCCTATTTCATACCATCCCAAAAAAAAKAATGTTTGACCCATTCATMGATTTTKGTAAACCCTKAATTCCCAGTTGTGGGTGAGGCATGAAGTTCAGAAAGCATTGTGGATTTAAGTTGTGATTTCTTGCATAAATACAAATGAACTTTGTAGCGAAGCTCTTCATTGTGCCAAGAGTACCCTGGAGAAATTGAAGAATTGTGTTGCAATTGGTGGAGCAGGTTAGAAATTTTGGGGTCTTGCAACCATTCCTCATGAACATCTTGGAGCCAATCAGGTACAATGAAGGAGAGGGAGAAAAGGGACCCATATTCTTCATATTTTCGGGAAAGAGCATTGGCCACTACATTTTCCTTGCACTTCTTGTAAATGATCTCATAATCATAGCCAATAGTCACCCATTTTTGTTGCGCTAGGGATGAAATTCGTTGTTCCAGGAAATACTTGAGACTCTGATGATAAGTTTTGATTTGGAATCATTGACCCAATAAATAAGTACGCCAGAAATCCACAATATGCAGAATAACTAACATTTCGTTTTCATAAATGGATTGGACTGAATGTCGTTATGAAAGTTGTTTGCTAGTGAATTCCAAAGGCCTTCCATCTTGCATGAGGACGGCACTAATTCCTTTCCCAAAATAATCACATTCCAATACGAATGTCTTTGTGAACTCTGGAAGTGCTAGGACACGGGTCGTGCACATAGCATCTTTCAAGGCTTGGAAGGCATGATCCGCAACTGAAGTCTAAGTGAAAGCATTATTTTAAAGAGAGAAGTGAGAGGAGCTACAATTTTTCCATAATTCCGAACAAACTTCCTATAATAGCCAGTGAGGGGAAGTTCTTTGGGAGTGGTAAAAACAACTTGGTGGTCGGAGAGGGAAAGGGGGAAGTTCTTTGGGAGTGGTAAAAACAACTTGGTGGTGGGAGAGGATAGATTGGAGGCCGGGATGCACAAAAGGTGTCTCAAAAGCATGAATGGAGTGGAGTTGGGCTATAATTCCTGAATGACCTTTTTTGAGGATCTTTTTCATGCGATAGGAACTGATGATCTCAGGGGAGCCTGTCGTGATGCCTTCGAACTGATACTGGTGTCCCTCCTATTGGAATTGCATGGTTAAGTCCTTAAAGTCCATGAGAATGGGGCCTAGAGTGCGTAACCATTTGACACCAAGAACAATGTCACAACCACCCATGTCTATAGCAAACATATGGGATTTCATGTGATATTGGCCAATTTGAAGTCACACATTTTCACATCATCCCCCACATTTCATGGAACCTCCATTGGAAATCATGATTTGAAAATTATTGACGGCATGGATGTAACAATTGACTTCTTGGGAAATGCAGCGATGAATAAAATTATGTGTGCTACCACTGTCCACAAGGATGATGACTTTCCTATTTTTGATGTAACCAATTAATTTGAGAGTCTGGGGAGCATAGAAGCTAGTGAGGGCATTAAGTGAAATCATTGGGTCAACGACTGGTGGATCAGAGGGTGGGGTCATATCAAATGGTGGTGGTAGTTCCTCCACAGGTGGAATAGCAACATCTTCGTCAAAAATATCCTCAGTCAGAGCCATAAAAAGATTATGTTCCTTACACTTGTTCCAAAGAAAATGTTTTTCATCACAATTATAACAAATACCCTTGAGTTGACGTTCAACCATTTCAGCCCTGGTTAATTTATGGATCTTAAGGGGAGTTGCAAGAGGGGCATAATTGGTGGGTTTAGGGCGATAAGGAAAGGAGGGTTTGTAGGTCTGGGAGGATACAATCTGTTGTGCTTCCTTGTCTCATTGAGTAGGTTCCAACCAATTTTGGTGGCGTGCAATGAGAACATGGGCATGAAGTTCATATTTGATGCCACTGATAAAGAATTCCCTAAAGAAAGCATTTGGCATGCCCTCTGTTCTGAAATCCAAGTGCTCAAATGCGGCAATAAAGTCTTCCACTGTACCAGACTACTTTAACTTGGTCAAATGACCTAAATGGTGGGTGTCAGAGTCAAAGCGGTCATAAAGTTCAGCCATAAAATGTGTCCAAGCAACATACCCTTGGCGTGCCTTTTTTTCCATTGCCACCATTTCCATCGTTCCAGATCCAGATATAGGACACCATAATGAAGCTTGGATAAATCATCAGTAATTCCATGCAAAGAGAAATAATGTTCCATTTGGGTGACCCAGCCTATGGGATCTGATCCATCAAATTTGTTCACCTCAATTTTGGGAGGGTGGAGGTCTTGAGAAAAGGGGGTAGTATGAGGACCTTGGTAATGGGAAGATTCATGGCCATCCTGATAAGATGGTTGTTCAAAAGAGGAAGGGTTCTGGGAACGACCCATGAAGTGTTCAAGGGTGGATTTGTGGCCTTTGAGGTCTTAGAGGTCTTCGATGTGGGAAGATTATTCCTTGAGGATCTTAATAGCCGAATTGATTGAGCTAATGTTGGAAATGGTAGTCTTGATGTATTCCTTGTTTTGGTGGGTGTCAGCAATCAAGGTATTATGTTCTTGGGCTCTTGTGGTAGCCATTTGGAAAAATGGGCAGGAAAATGGTATAGGGGAAACAAAAGAGGTCGGGAGGGGTGGGTGGGACCACTCAGAATAAGGGTGTCAAATGAGAGGTACCACAATGATCATGGTGAAAAGGGGGATCGAATGGGATAGGGGGAAAATAAGGGTGTCAGAGAAGGGTCAGGTCCACAAAACAAAATTGTGTTAAAAATGATAGGTATCACTAGAATCAGGGTGAAGAGAGGGACCCAGTGGGATAGGTCCCAAATAAGTGTGTCGGCGAGACCACTATACTTTTTTTTTTTAACTCCTGCGGAGTTATACTCCAGCTTGAATAATACTGTAGTGACGAAATGCCCAAATGCTTAATCAGAAGAATTGTGTAGTAATTTCGCAACCATAATGCAGAAGACACAATTGTGCGGCAATAGATCTTGTATGTTCTTTGTTTGTTTCCATCCCCAAGGGTAGGATATTCAAGGTTTCTACAAACAAGGGTTTTCTCTGTGCTATAGCTCTCTGATATACGTGCGGGGTCCAACAATAGTACTTGGCCTAATATCTAAAGGCACCAACTAAGTAGGCCAGACCGTGCCCTTAGTCATACTACATGACTACTCAGGTACTAGAGAGTATCTTCCCGAGTGTTGTTCTCGGTGGCACTATAACATTCAGGCGGTCGATTGGTTTATCTATGGAGGGCTTAAGGAGATCTAGGTTGATCTGTATATATGTGTTTTCTGATGTGCTACCACTCGAAGGGGTACCAACAGGGGTTACAAGGGTGGCCAACAGATGTGCGCTTAAGTACCACTTGTATTTCCTGCGTGTATTACTCCCCGACCACGGGTTTATGCGCGTAACGACATACCTCTGTAGCTTTAAGACGTTTGAATACGTCTCTACCTTGAAAAAAATTAACCCACAATTTTCTGTCGAGGAAGGTGCTCTTGTAATGTCCCAAGCCACCAACAGGCCGAGCAATGCCACTACTCGGAAACTTCACTTAGCTCCTCTAGCTCTGATACCAATTTGTAACGTCCCCAACCACCAACAGGTCGGGCAATGCCACAGAGGAACACACACACACACACACACACACATATATATATGACAAGCATTTTTAATGAATTTAAAACAATAACACAAAGTTATTGCTACCATACAGACTCAAATGGAATTGATAGTAAGTCCACATGCAATGAAACACATGATAATATTTCAAGAATCACGGACATTCATAACATACATAATTAAGCACGAAAATGATACTTATATTTTAACTGGAGTAAAACCACCAACTGTATGCAGACCTTCCATGAACCTCCCAGCCTTAGACCACACTTCTCATCACTCTCAACAGTGGGTCACCCCAGAGCTGGGACTAAACTCCATCAGGAAAGGGATTCCTAGGCGAGGAAAGGTCAATAGGAAGTCACATAGTTTAAGAAGAAGGATTCTCTGCTAGGAGCCACTTACGCCCATTTCTCACAGACTCTCATTCCCCACATGTCTGTCCCACCCCAGGAGTATACACCTTCACTGTCACATAGTCCATCAACTACTCCACCTCCCTTACCTTGGGCTTCAACAACATGCTGGACCGAAATTCTCAGAGCTCTGTAGCAGCTACAGGACTCCCTCTAGGAGAACCCACTTCCTCAGCACACTCTCTCACCTGGAGAGAGTTTCTCACAGGCCTGACAACCTGCCTCTTCAACCATGGTCCTGACAACCCACCTCTTCTACCAATCTTCAACTCAGTTCCAACAAGGTGAGGACAACAACAACGGTTCAATACAACTCAGGGAAATGCAACAACCAAAATTAGGTAAGGTACGACTCGGTTTTGGAAAGTGAAAATAGGTTGGGTTCACAGGAAAACATGGGTCGGCTTTTCCCCCGTTAGCAGTTTCAGAGGTGTGTGAAGATGTCGAGGTCGTCGCCCAAGCCCAAATGGGTTTGACGGAGGATGGAAGTTTGGGGAGTGAACCCCCAACATGAGCTGACTCTCCATATTTAATTGCATGCACCCAGGTCGACACCTGTCTTTCTGGAGCTGCATGCACTCCATTTAGCATTCGTTCCCTTTTCCAGGAACTTAGGATAAAACATATCCATCTAATCAACTTTTGGAATAGTAATAAATTATTATTCTCTTAGACTTAAGCCCTTAGGCTTAGCCCCTCTTTCCAACCTCTCAGCCCCCTCTCCCTTACCTAGCCTAGTGGAGCTTAGTCCCCCATACTCTTTCTTCATGGTCAATCTACACACAACGATGTTTATATTTTATTAACGATCTGCATAATTACATATACAAAAATTAGTCTCCTGGATTTTAATTCCTAGGATTTCTGGCCTAATAACACATAAGCTTACCATCTTATAATTGTTCGGCTCACCAGCCTACAAAACTTGTTTACAATTCATAAATACAACTGGGGCTCATCCTTGGGGGTATTACAATCCCCTCCCCTTATTTTTGCATTGTCCTCAGTGCAACGTATTTACACAACATCAACAAGATTTTAAAAATCTTCAAAAAGATGTGGGTATTATGCCCGCATAGCATCCTCATGCTCCCATGTCGCGTCCTCGGGACCGTACCAGGTCCAATGGACCTTTACAATCCATATGGTTCGATTCTAGAGTTGTTTTCTCTTCTGTTCCAATATGCGCACCGGATGCACCTGCAAGACGCCTTCTTGCTGCACCTGAATCACATTCCAATCAATCACATGATTAGGATCAAGTATATATTTCTTAAGCAATGAAACATGAAACACATTATGTACAGTCATGGATGAAGGCAATGAAAGCATATATGCAACTGGTCCAATCTTTTCCAGGATTTCAAATGGCCCATAATATCTCGCTGCCAACTTGGAATAGTTTCCCAACTTCAGGGAACTTCTGTTGGATTTCACTTTCAAGAAAACATGATCACCCACTTTAAACTCCATGTGGGTCCTGTTATTATCAGCATAACTTTTCTTCTTGTCTTGGGAAGCCTTCAAATTCTTCTTAATCGTTAGTATTTTCTCTTCCATTTCCTTGAGCAACTCTAGTTCAACCACTGCCCTATCAGTTGGGTTGTCCTAGCTTATTGGTGTGTTGCACTTTCTGCCATAAAGTGCTTCAAATGGACTCATCTTTAGTGATGCTTGATACCCATTGTTGTAGGCAAATTCTACCAAGTGTAGGTAGTCTTCCCATTTAGATGGTTTGTCCATAACATACATCCTTAGCATATCTTCTATCACTTGGTTCACATTTTCTTTCTTCCCATCAGACTCAGGATGATAAGAAGTGCTTAAGTTCAGATTTGTTCCGAACCCTTTGAATAACCCTTTCCAGAAATTTGAGGTAAATTTCGGGTCTTTGTCAAACACCATTGTCTTGGGAATACCATGCAATCATGCTACTTCACTCATATAGATATCGACAACATTAGCTTCCTTGTGAGTGGTCTTCAATGGAATAAAATGGGCAGCTTTCGTAAGCTTATCCACCGCCACCATGCTGGAATCATGTTGCTTATTTKTTCTGGGTAATCCTGTGATGAAATCCATTGTCACCACTTYCCACTTCCACTCAGGAATGGGTAATGGCTATAAMAACCCAKTYGGGTGCCTATGCTTAGCCTTGACCTTYTGACACCCCATACATCTGGCGATGTATTCTGCAATTTCCTTCTTCATACYTGGCCAAAAGTAATGGTTCTTGACTGYTGCCACTGTTTTCTGATATCCAAGGTGCCCAACATAAGGCACATTATGCATTTCTTTCAAGATCATTATTCTCAATTCCTGGAAATTAGGTACATAAATTTTGTTTTTGTACAGGAGTGTTCCATAAGCTTCCAATTTATAATCTTCCACTTTTTGTAGCATCTTACCTTGTTGTAGCTTTGTTACCAATTCCATGTACTGCAATATGCATTTGCATCTTCTGAAATTTTTCCTTTAATATCAGTTTGATACATGCTAATGGTTGTAGCATGTAGTTCATGCACTCTTCTACTGAGTGCATTAGCCACTTTGTTTTCCTTTCCTTTGATATTCTTGATATCAAAGTCATACTCACAAAGGAATTCCAACCATTTACTTTGTCGAGAATTTAAGGTTGGTTGATCAAAAAAATACTTCAGACCGTCATGGTCTATCCTCAGTTCAAACCTCTTTGCCATGAGGTAATGTCTCCATTTCTTTAGAGCGTGTACAATGGCCACCAACTCAAAATCATGAGTTGCATAGTTATTTTCATGCTCTTTCAATTTTCTGGACTCATAACATATTACAAACCCATTATGGCTGAGGACTCCTCCCAGTCCTTCTTTGCATGCATCTGTACACACTACAAAATCTTCATTTGGATCTGCAACCCTTAGGATTGGAGCACTGGTTAACAGTTGCTTCAATTGCTGAAAGCTTCTCTTACACTCTTCTGTCCATTGAAATTTCTTCTCCTTCCTTTGCAAGGAAGGAGAAGAAATTTCAATGGACAGAAGAGTGTAAGAGAAGCTTTCNTGGGGTGAGCTATCCTTGAGAACCCTGTAATGAACCTTATGTAATAGACATCTAGACCCATAAAATATCTTAATTATGTCACATTCTTCGATGCTGACCATTCTCTAATGGCTTCTATCTTCTCAGGATCCACTGCTATCCCATCCTTTGAAATGATATGTCCCAAATAATGGATCTACTTTTGATAGAATGAGCACTTGCTCAATTTGGCATACATTTGGTGTTCTCTTAGCACTTGAAACATCATCCTTAGATGTTGTTCATGCTCTTGCTCTGACTTGGAATACACCAGGATGTCATCCAAAAAGACTATGACAAACTTGTCTAGATACTCTTTGAATACACCATTCATTAGACACACGAAAACAACGGGTGCATTTGATAACCCAAATGGTACCACTGTGAATTCATAATGACCATACCTTGTTCTAAAGGTGGTGTTGTTGATGTCTTCATCCTTTATCCTTACCTGGTGATGCCCTGACTTGAGATCTATTTTTTAAAATATCTTGGCATCCTTCAACTGATCAAAGATATCATCGATCCTTGGCAAATGATACTTGTTCTTAATATTCACTTTGTTCAACTGTCTAAAATCGATGCACAATCTCAATGTCCCATCCTTCTTCTTCACGAACATGATTGGGGCACCCCAAGGTGACACACTTGGGCATATATACCCCTTCTTCAGAAATTCTTCAAGCTGTAATTGCAGTTCTTTCAGCTCTGGTGTACTCATTCTGTAAGGATTTTTTTACACTGGAGCTGCCTCGAGCATCATGTTTATAGAGAAATCAACATCTCTCTTTGGGGGTAGTCTAGGTACCTCCTGGAATACATCTTCAAAATCTTTTAATACTACATGGTCTTGAATATTTTTTACTTCATCCTTAGATGCCTCCTCCATGTGGGCTGCAAATATTTGACAGTCTTTCCTGTAGCACTTCTTCAGTTGCATTGATGAGATCTCTCTAACAGTAACTGCCCTTGGGATTCTTTGTAATTTCCTTGGGTTTCCTTCCTCATCTAGGAAAGTGAATGCCTTGTTATGATACTCTAAGATGGCATGGTGTTGGTCCAACCAATCCATCCCAATTAGGCAGTCATAGGAACCTAAAGGTAAGATGTTCAATTCATCCCTTGTGTGCATTCCATTCATGTCCACTGGACAGGACTTAACCAACTCAACAACCTTTCTCTTGGCTCCTATAGCCAGCTGCACTAACCAATATTTTCCATGCTTTCTTCTTGGCAAATGCAAAATTTCCACCATTCTAGGATCTATATAACTATGACTAGCTCCTGAATAAATAAAAATAGTAATGTTTTGGTTGTTGATCATACCTTCCACTTCAATCATATGTGACTGATATTTTGCTTGCTTGTTGTCCAGGGCTGTGTAGATCCTTGGTACACTTCTACCCATGTCCTCCACTRTTTCTGCCTRTTGAACATTGTGGACAGTTCTCACTTTGTCATTTCTATGGGGGCAATCTCTTTACCTATGGTTTCCTTTACAACCCCAACATTCCATAGGGGGCTATCTTGGCATTTTCCCACCTACTTCAGCCTTCCTGGGCTCTCTAAAACCTGGTTGTCCTTGAGGGCTATTTCTGAAAAAGGATGGCTTAGTTCCCTTCTTCCTCTGATCCATCTTGAATTTCTTCTTGTCTTCCCAAGCCTTCCGGAAAGTGGGATTTTCTCTTTGTTGCTCATATAAGCATTTTGCTCTCCTTATAGTTTCTTCCATATTTTTAGGGTCATCATACTGGATCTTGTCACTGATGGGAGATGGTAGTCCACTCAGATACCTTTGAATTTTGACAGTCTCATCTTTGATGAAAGGGACATACTTCATCAATTCCAAAAACCTTCGTTCATATTCATCAATGGTCATGCTACCCAGCTTGAGTTCAAATAACTCTTTCATCTTTCTGTCATAGTATCTCTTAGTCAAGTATTTATTTTCGAAATACTTCTTGAATTCCTTCCAAGTAACATTTTTGTATTTAATGTGTTGCACCTGCAACAAGTTTCTCCCACCACATGGATGCCTTTCCTTTCAGTTGATACATTGCAATTATTCCTTCTGCATGAGACGAATAATTCTGCAGTTGGAAATATTTCCTCATGCCAAGCAACCATGTCTCGGCATCTTCCTCCTTCTTGTGCTCTCCATCAAATGTAGGAGTCTTAATCTTGTTCATTTCACCCTTTAGTTCATCCACTCCAGATCTCCTGTTCTTTCTTCTAGGAGATGGGCTTGAAATACTGTGTGCCCTCCTCTTGGAGTGCCCTTGGGAGTGATGATGGTGTTTGCCAACACTCCTTGATTTCCTCTTCTCATTAGGGGACCTGGGACTTCCTGATTTACCGGAGTCACTTTCCTTATCCAATTTATTTTCTATCCTTTCCAGGCTCTGTATCAACTTTATGTTGAATTCTCCCTGTTGTTCCATGGCTTTCATGAGATTTTTGTTATCTGCTCAATGAGTCTGGACATCTTTCTGCAATCTTTCAATGATTTTCATCATGTTTCCTTCCTTATCTATTTCTTCTCCATGCCCATTGGAGTTCGATCCTTCAACTCTCAAATGGACATCCATTCCTTTAGCTTCATTCTATGAACTGGAAGCATTTTGTGCCTCCCCCATTTCTCCGCACTAAGCGAAAATTTGGTTTGGTTCTGACAATCGTTGACTCTGCGAACACAGTGTGCAGTCAACCGAAATTTTTCAGGTCATCAATCATTAACAAATTCCATAGTATTCATAAACCAATCTGATTCAACAAAACGTTCATATTTCATTCTCTGCGATTCTCGATCAATCAAGAATCCCCACAGCTCTTTTCTTTTCGAGTTCTGCTCTGTTCTACAACAATTTTTTGGCACTAGCCCCTTTCTCTTATCCCTCAACCCATGCGACCACAGGCTTTGGACAAGCACTATATCGATAGGTGCTTACTCAGGACCTTGGCCTCCATCTTCAGAAGTTTTCAAAGTGCATCTCAATAGCCACTCAGAGTTTCAGATTGACGAACTCATGGAGTAGGGTGGATTAACAATCCACGACTACCCAACATCCAACAGCTGATAGCCATTGTGGGAATTCATAAATCTGAGCTCTGGGAATTCAGAGCTTCAGAGATTTGGGACTTCGGGATTCGAAAGTTTGTGCATCAGCACACCCCACTTCTTCCGAACCGTTAATCTCTGAACACTCCCACGTCAACTTTGGTGACGTCATTACGTCTCGTCACCTCGACGTTATGAAACTTTTGAAAGTTCTTCCTTTTGTTCCCTTATGAACCATTCTTCCTAAGTGTCAAGTCTCTGAACTTCACAACTGGTGCCACGCGTCCACTGGGACCCATGATTTTCGTACTTGAAATAAGATATCGAATAGTCACATCACTTAACGCCTTTCAAATTGCGGGGGCATGCAACGACAGTTTGGAGTAACCCGCTTTTCGTCTTGCAATTCTTCTAATGTTGACACGTAACCCCTTGGTAAAACCATGGTTTGGATTGCAGGACTGCCTTGGGGAATTAACTCTAGTGCAACTTGGGTCCCCGCAATGCATCATGGCCGTCGATCTTGATATATCGTGATCAACGCCAGTGTGGGTCTGCCGACCTTTAACTATGTTATGTAACCTCAGGGCCCACATAGTACAATTGACAACATTCCAGGTGGGGGCACATGGCAGGTATAGGGTAGGTCCACGCCACCTCCAGGTGACATCATCATGACTCACTACTTCGACTGTTCGGGCTTCGGAACTTCAGGCTTCGAGAGTTCTCTCCTCAGCACACACTCATTCTCCCAAACACCGAAATCCCGAACAAGCTAATCTGCTGACATGTGTCCCTCTTGATGGACAGTCCGGATTAGCTTCGGACTTTGGAGCTTCGGGAGCTCTCTGTCCTTCATACCACGGTGTAACTTCCACCCTTGGCTTGATCCAACAGTAATGTTCCAACTTCGGCCCAATCCAACGGTCAAGCTCTTCTCCCCAGATCTAGGGTGTAGATCCACTTCGGGGCTTTATTCTCTTCCCCTCTATAACACATACTTCGTCGAAGTCCCGAATTATTAAGGACTTGCAAATTAACCTTCCTGCACTTTTCTCCAAATCTAATGGTTGAGAATTGTCCTCCTTCTCCTTAACAGATTCGAACGACCCACAGTACTGTACGGCCCATTACCACGTCTGTCGTGGTTTTATAATACCGCTACACCTCCTGAGCTTCGTAACATGGCCAAGGTAACCTCTTGGTACCATTTCTCTCTGAACCTTGGTTCTAATGACCACTTATCCTACCCATCTAGTCTCAATGCTTGAACCTTGGTTCTAATGACCACTTATCCGACCCATCCAGAATCAGTGCTTGAACCTTGGCTCTGATACCAATTTATTCAGCCCATCCAGGCTCAGTGCTTGAACCTTGGCTCTGATACCAATGTGTAATGTCCCCAGCCACCAACAGGCCGGGAAACACCACTACTTTGACACTTCACTTAGCTCATCTAGCTCTGATACCACACACACACACACACACACACACACACACACACACACACACATATATATGACAAGTGCTTTTAATGAATTTAAAACAATAACACAGAGCTGTTGCTACCATACAGACTCAATTGGAATTGACAGTAAGTCCACATGCAATGGAACACATAATAATATTTCAAGAATCACAGGTATGCATAACATACATAATTAAGCACGGAAATGATACTTATCTTTTAACTGGAGTAAAACCACCAACTGCATGCAGACCTTCCATGAAACTCCCAGCCTTAGACCACAATGTTCATCACTCTCAGCAGTGGGTCACCCTCGAGCTGTGACTAAACTCCACTGGGAAAGGGATTCCTAGGCTAGGCAAGGTCAATAAGAAGTCACACAGTTTAAGAGGAAGGATTCTCTCCTAGGAGCCACTTACGCCCATTTCTCACAGACTCTCATTCCCCACATGCATGTCCCACCCCAAGAGTATACACCTTCACTGTCACACAGTCCATCGACTGCTCCACCTCCCTTACCTTGGGCTTCAACAACAGGTCGGACCAGAATTATCAGAGCTCTGTAGCAACTATGATATTCCCTCCAGAAGAACCCACTTCATCATCACACTCTCTCACCTGGAGAGAGTTTCTCACAGGCTTGACAACCTGCCTCTTCAACCATGGGCCTTACAACCAGCCTCTTCTACCAATCTTAAACTCAGTTCCAGCAAGGTGAGGACAACAACAACAATTCAATACAGCTCAGGAAAGGGTAGCAAC
>JASDQU011248361.1:4168-19456 GCA_032191745.1 Picea mariana | reverse complement strand
CATAGTGACTTTTCGCCGAACTGCATCTCTACGCTCCACACGTCCCTCCATTCATCAACGGCTCCTGTTGACTTCGGCCTTCAGGAATTTTTCTCTTGAGGACTTCACCCCTCATTTTCTCCTAAAGTAATATATCACCGAAGTGAAAGAGATGACACCACATGTCCACACAATTGATCGCTAGGATTTAGAGTCTTACCTTTTGGAGCTTCAGATGACTTCTGGTCAATGCTCCACTTTCTCCTCACTCTTTTCTATGAATTCCATGATTCATTGACGCATTTCCTTCCCAGATCGACAGCCACGATGAACTTCACTACTTCGCGCTTCAGGAGTTTTGGCTTCACCAGCTCTACTTTTCACCAAAGTGATTTCCTCTGAAGCACGTGGATCCCCGCCATGTGTTCTTCTGGATCCAATGGTCCAGATCTATTTCGCAGCTTCAAGCCTCGGGAGTTTTTCACACTCCACTCCCACTTTTCGCTGAAGTGCTTTTCTATGAAGTGTGTTGATGCCCGCCACATGTCTCCTCCAGATTCAATGGTCTGGATTTTTTTCGGTCGCTTCAATGCTTTTGCTTCTACTCCACGCAGATCTCCTGAAGCTCTTTCTCACAAACTCCCTGATCTTTTGCCACCTGTCCCTCTGGACAATGAACAGTTCTAACTGGCTTCAAAACTTCGAGACTTCACAAGTCCCCTCTCCTATGCACTTTCAAAAGGTTTAAGGCACATGCACTTTACCTAGATCCAACGCTTGTTGATCCTTCACGCCAAGATCCAACAGATGGGATTTGTTCCTCTCCTCTACGTGCTCCTCCTGTCCGGACATGGGATTTGATGACTCATATCTCTTTCTATGTATTTGATCTGACGACAATTGTTTCTCCTCCCTCCTGAGCTTCTTTGTTCTCCTGAATTGGAATATTTTTCATGTATCCAAAGTCTTCGGCCTTGGATCCTTCTCCTGCAAGCTCAATTATATTGGGTCTCAACTTCTCTACTCCTCCTAATATTGTGTCAATGAAATTTAACTTCGCCTGGGTGCACACTTGTGCTTTCGCTGTCCAAACTTGCACTACCTTTCCCGAGCCTTACAATTACTCATATTATGTGAGACTCGGCCCCTCTTCTCCTTTCAAAGGAACTCTTGTGCCCTCTTAGAAATTAACACTCATCCTCCTGAGCTTATAAAGAGTTGAAACACTCCACTTATGGCACACTCCTTTCACCTGCCCAAATCTTCATAATTTCTCAACACTTGTCGAAGTGTTGGCTTGGTGCAATCCTTGCACAAGTCTTCCTCCTAAATCTTGAAATCTTTTATGTTCACTCACGCACTCCTTGCATTCTCTCAATGCACACTTGTAGAGCTCTTTCCTCAGAGTGTTAAAAAACTCTGTTTCCTTCAAATTCTCCAACACTTCAGAAGGTGTTGTTTATGTGCACTCTTTGCACCTACTCGAAGCACTCCTTGCTAAGCCTTTCCTTCAGAGTGTTCAGCAACTCTGTGGGTGTCTTCCTCTGAAACTCTTCTTACATAAATTGAAGTAGATTTCTCTTGTGCACTCATTACACCCACTCAATGCCCACCTGGCAGAGCTCTACAAAGTATTCAGTAACTCTAGCTACACTTACTCCTACGCGGACTTTCCTCCAGTGTGTTCAGTAACCTTGAGGCTCCTCTCTGAGATTATGAGTGTTCAGGTGTGTCCATCAAGCACATTCTCCTCTGAATTCAATTTTAAATTCAGACGTGCACTCCTTGCGTTGTCTCACAGAGTTTTCAATGATTTGTCGTTCACTCCTTGCACTTAGCCTAAAGAACCCAGAACAACTCAACAAATATCAAATAGGTAGAGAATTCTACCTTTACCCTGCAAATGGAAACTATCACAAGCATCCACAGTATATACACATAAACACATAGATAACATTCATGAATGCATAAACACATAGAATCATATCCAAGAAAAATTGTTGCATTTTATTAATATAAATGTTTGTTTACAATGTTGTAGGCTCGGACTGCAACTGAGTCTTGGCTCTCTCCTCTCGGCTTACAATGTTTTTCTTATCGACTTTCAGTAGCCTCTACTAGGAATACGTTACAATTATTTATACAAGAGGGGATTCATTGAGTCTTTCCCTCCAACTACACTAGTGGTGTCTAATCACCATCAAAATGACTATCTACTGAGGCAGATTACATTGAATGGAAAATCTAGTCCGAATCATATCTAGATCAGCCTACAACTAGCCATTAAAGGTGACTCTATCTACTTCCTATACAAAATCATCAACTTGGATCTTCCAACCTTACAACACTTAATTGCTTTTCAATTACATTGAATTTTTAAAACTGAGGGAAAAATGAGAGGGTTGACACCTATCCCCTTCTTGAATGTGCATGGATGTGCTAAATAGCTCGCACACTGCTGAGGTGGAAAGGATGATCCTGCATCATACTCTACTGCTAGAAAAATCATGAGCTCCTGCTCGTGCCTCCCTCGTGCCTCCCTCTACTCCACTGTCGAAATCCCCTTAGATCCCAAACTCCTCTTTGGAGTTGTACTCCTACTCCTTTGCTTTGTTGCTTTTGCTTCTTCTCTGCTATTGTTGTAAGCTTCCTTCTTCTCAGCCTCTCCTTGATGGAATCTTTTTGTGCTGATCTCAAAATCATCTCTCTGATCTCCTCAATCTCTCTATCCCTCTACTCTATTGGTTGGCTTCCCCTTTCATGCAAACTGGCATGCTACATTTCCTCATGCTGACCAAAGGGCAGATCATCCTTATCCCCCATGTTGTCTCCATATCATGTGGCACTGGCTTGCCACTCTACTACAAATTCCAATTCTACAAGCTCCTTACTGAGTTGTTGCTCAGCTATCTCCTCTAACAGATTGAATTATTTCATATCTTCTACCGGTGCACTCCTAGCTTCCTCTAGCTGCTCCTCAGGATGGTATGATCCTTCTCTTTGCATGACCGCATCTTGGCAATCCTTCTCTGGTTCTAGATTTTCCAACCAATCCTCCAACAACTTCAACTCCATCTCCCACTTAGTGAGCAAATCAACTATGTGCTCCTCTTTTTATGTTCGGGTAGACTCTGATGTCTACTACTTCTCTTCCTTTTCTATGACATTCATGCCTAGCTGTCTTTCTGCTACACCTGAAACTTGTGTACTGGCCTCTTCTAGGCTAATTGGCAGGATCATATTGATTCCCCCAATGATCATAATGCTCCTTTGATCCACCTCTGTCAGCACTTTGTTAGCACAGAAATTTATAGTAGCAAATTTGGTCATTTCGCAGTGCCAATGAGTTAGGATATTTCGCAGCGCTCTTTCTCTTGCGATTTGTAGTCTTCATAAATTGGTGATTTTGTAGTGCTTTTGTATTTCATAGCGCCAAGAGTTCCTTGGCCATTCATAAATGCCCAATGGCCAAGATTGGTGCTAGCTTACAAGATTGGCATATGATGAAAAAAAGGCTTGATATCCTTCAAAATTTGTTGAATTCATGATGTGTGCTACCAATTTCACATGACTGTTTCACAATGGTGCTACCAAATCCACATAGCTAAATTCATGAAGGATGCTTCTGCTAGTTTTGCGTGACTAAATTAAAACTTGGATTATGAAAAAATGAGAAGGTATTTTTGAAAACTGGAGGAAATTTTTGTTCATAACATACCAAATAAAAAAAACCTCTCTTAGTTTTGCAAAATGTTTTATGGTTTGAGAGATATTATACACGGAGTGCGACCCTTACGCACAGTGCGACCCATGGCACGACGCTTCTGCAAGTTTTGAGTGACTAAATTAAAACTTGAACTATGAACAGATGAGAAGGTAGTTTTGAAAACTGGAGGAGGTTTTTTTTCATCACATACCAAATAACAAAAAAATATCTAAATTTTGCAAAATGTGTTATGGTTTGAGAGATATTAGACATAGAAGTGGTGCTACCGAATGTGCAGAACTGTTTTACAACGGCTCTAAGGAATTTCCTGTAGCGGTCACAGTTTGGATATTTGCCTTGTTGGGAGGTTGCCACATATCAAGGAGGATTAGAATGGATTCTCAAGGATTAGTTAGATGTCAAGGGACACCTGCACCTAATTCTTAGCTCCATCAAAGGCCTCATGCAGTGAGGTGGAAACAATTTATTAATGACTTCCAACAAATTCTTTAAAATTAGTACTTTGTTGGATTTTTGTCTTTTTTATTGTTGCCACCTATCTCCAAGGCTTAGAATCCAATGGAGGAGATGGGATTCGACCTCCTAGGTATATTTGGATGTTATTTTCTATTTAATGAAGGAGAGAGCTCTTGGAGAAGGGTTGGATTCATGAGACAAAAGAGATGAGAGAGTTGTAGGAGGCATTTTGCTTGTGATCATTGTAAACCTGAGGGGCTTCTATTTTTGTAAACATTTATGTTATTGAAGTTTCATGATATCTGTGTTATCAGATTGTATCTCTTGTTTTCTTTTCCAATTTGTCTTCTTACTTGAATGAATTGTACACCTTGAGGATCATGGTTTCCTTTGATTAATGGATTCTTGAGCATCTGAGGATCTGATGTATCTTGCCTATTAGTCATTGTTTACATTTCAAGTACCTGGAATTCATTTATGAAGAGAGGATATTTTCCTTAAGGATGTTATTCTTTGTGTTATATTTTTCTTACTCTATTCAATAAACCTTTATCTCATATGCAGATTGATTGCATTTAATGAGCAGGGTGTTTGCTTGACTCCATAACCCAATGGTCCATCATTGATTTACAACAACTTATTGTCATTTCCCTTCCTTGTTTTCTTTTTCTTAATCCACAAAACCATTCAAGTATTTTTATTTCTATGTTACCAAGATTACTCTCATTTTCAGTATGGGAGTGACTCTTGGAGTGATAACATAAATGGTGTCGTTGCTGAGGAAAGAAGTGTGAAGCTAGCTTCCCTGGGAGAACGACATAGATCCAAATCTTGATGCTAGACAGGAGAGGGATACAAAAAAATGACTCTAATCATCTACCTGGAAACTCCAAAATCATAGACTCCACTGGGAAGGATCCTATTGACATAAAGATGAAGGGGATGACTAGGTATCAACTTATGAGATTTCTTCATGAACTTTTGTTGTTCTTTATCAGCTCATTTTTAATTTTCCCTTCACATATAAAGAGGATCATATTGTGCTTTGTTTATTTGGTTGATCACCAACCTTCATTTATATATCAATCCTTGGAAGAAGAAGACCTTCTTTCTACCTGTGTTGTAGATGTTGATCTTATATCCTCAACTCAGCCTACTCATAAGGATGAACTTCATATTGAAATCCCTCCTGAATTGAATCACCCTTGCAGCCTTGAGGAGGTTGAAACTGATCCAAATCCTTCTCAAATCTCATTACATTCTGTTGTTACTATTGAACCTTTCCATTATTGTGTTAAACCTCATATTCATCCCACTAGTTTTCGATCTAGAATCAAAGACAAGATGTTTAAACCTTTAAGTCTGCCATATCATCTTCATCCTTATCCTCTTGATTTCTTTGAGTACTTTCCTCAGTTTTCTGGAGAGGATCATGTTACAGCTGAGAGGCATGTGGAGGACTTCGAGAAATTTATTGATTAGTTTAAGATAGTTCATGAGTATGTTACAATGAGGTTGTTCTCCATATCCTAGTTAGGAGATGTTGTTGTATGGTTTAAGGGTTTGGGAGCTGACTTCATTGGTTCCTGTATTGAATTATGCAATACATTTTTAAAGTGTTGGGCTGAGAACAAGTCATTTGATCAGTACCTACATGATTTCACTACTTTAAGAAGGGGAAAAAATGAAGTTTTATCTTCTTTTAATCGAAGGTTTTACATCTTGTATTGCAGCTTGCCCCTGAAAATTAAACCTTCTGAAACTGCTTCCATAGTGTATTACATAGTCTCTCAACACTCTGACCTTGTTTTGTATCTTAGGGAAATAAAATCTATATCTTTATCACCGTTATTCATGGGGGTTGAGGAAGTGGAGGAGAACCTCTGAGCTTGTGGCAAGATTCAAAGTTAGTATCATGTCAACTCTGAACATGAGGTAGATTTTATTTGTTGTCCCTATGAAGAAAAGACAGTGGATGATTTTTTCCTCAAAGCATGTATCTTTGACAGCCTTGCTTCTGAGGAAGTCACAGTCTCAAACATTGACCAAGAGCAGCTTGTTGTTGACAAACACTTTGGTGATGAATACTTTACTATTAGAAAGAATCATGAAACAAGACATTATGAATGTCAATAGTCAAAGTTGATCTCTTATCCATCACCAACAAATGAAAAACCCTGTTCTAATAAAAACCATGTGTATGAGCAGTAGACTATCCCAACGTTATATGCAGAGATGATCAACAATCAACCAATAGGTGGTCCTGAAGTTACAAAGCAACTATTCGACCCACAAATGCCTGTGTCTATAATTCAATCAGGTGTGCATGTAGAATACATCAAACAAACTATCAGCAACTTTGAAACACTAAAGGTAACCTTTCATAAATTAATCATTCATTGCCTTCAATTTCATGACCCTGTCGATGAGTACATAGAGTTAAACTTTTAAAATGCTTTGGAGCATGTAGACTTGATCTTTTTATCAGCATTTGAAGGTAATATTGGTGATCATAAGAATGAATTTAGTCAACTGTCACACTTTCCTTGTTTTTCATGGATCATTTGCAGTGAAGAGAAGAATTTGGTTACCAAACAGTTTGAATGGTTATGGTGGAAGTTTGTTTTCACGTGAGCAAGTTGTTGAGTCAGTTACAGTAGGAGTAGGATGAATAAAGCTTGTCTCTCGAGAATTTTGTTTCCAGTAATTATGTTTTCAGTGTGTGTAGATGTTTTAAGTTTTTAAATAATGAGGAGTTTACAGCTCTAGATTTATTGTAGCACATCATAGACAGAGTACAGGCTGGAAGCATGAAATGAATAAGGCATCTGGTTTGAAAGTTCTTGATAGCTCGCAAGGAGCATGCCATCCCCCATGGAGCCAAATGTTAGCACAGAAATTTACAGTAGCAAATTTGGTCATTTCACAGCACTAGTGAACTAGGTGATTTCGCAACACTCTTTCTCTTGCGATTTGTAGTGTTCAGAAATTGGTAATTTTGTAGTGCTTTTGGATTTCATAGCGCCAAGAGTTCCTTGGCCATTCATAAATGCCCAGTGGCCAAGATTGGTGCTATATTACAAGATTTTCATATGAGCAAAATAAAGTCTTGATATCCTTCACAATTTTTTGAATTCGATATGGGCGCTACCAATTTCGCATGACTTTGTCATAGTGGCACTACCAAATCCACATAGCTAAATTCATGAAGGATGCTTCTACCAGTTTTGAGTGACTGACTTAAAACTTGGATTATGAACAAATGAGAAGGTAGTTTTGAAAACTGGAGGAAATTTTTGTTCATCACATACCAAATAACAAAAACCTCTCTCGGTTTTGCAAAATGTGTTATGGTTTAAGAGATATTAGACATAGAAGTGGCGTTACCGAATGTGCTGAACTATTTTACAGCGGCACTATGAAATTTCCTGTAGAGATCACGGTTTGGATATTTGCCTTGTTGAGAGGTTTCCAACTGTCAAGGAGGATTTGAATGGATTCTCAAGGATCATTTAGATGTCAAGGGACACCTGCACCTAAGTTTTAGCTTCATCAAAGGCCTCATGCAGTGAGGTGGAAACAATTTATTAATGACTTCCAATAAATTCCTGAAAATTAGCAGTTTGATGGATTTTTGTCTCTTTGATTGTTGCCACCTATCTCCAAGGATTAGAATTCAATGGAGGAGATGGGATTCGACCTCCTACAGATATTTGGATGCTATTTTTATTTAAGGAAGGAGAGAGATCTTGGAGAAGGGTTGGATTCATGAGCCAAGAGAGATGAGAGAGTTGTAGGAGGCATTTCGCCTGTGATCATTGTAACCCTGAGGGGCTTCTGTTTTTGTAAACATTTCTATTATTGAAGGTTCATGATATATGTGTTATCAGATTGTATCTCTTCTTTTCTTCCAAATTTGTCTTCTTACTTGAATGAATTGTATACCTTGAGGATCATGGTTGCCTTTGATTAATGGATTCTTGAGCATCCGAGGATCTGATGTATCTTACCTATTAGTCACTATTTACATTTCAAGTACCTTGAATTTATTTATGTAGAGAGGATATATTCCTTATGTATGTTCTTCTTAGTGTTATATTTTTATTCCTCTATTCAATAAACCTTTATCTGATATGCAGATTGATTGCATTTAATGAGCAGGGTGTTTTCTTGACTCCATAGCCCAATGGTACATCATTGATTTACAACAGATTATTGTCCTTTCCCTTCCTTATTTTCTTTTTCTTAATCCAAAAAAACAATCAAGTATTTTTATTTCTATGTTACCAATCTTACTCTCATTTGCAGTCTGGGAGTGACTCTTGGATTAATAACATAAATGGCGTCGTTGTCGGGGAAACAAATGTGAAGCTAGCTTCTCTGGGAGAATGACATAGATCTAAATCTTGATGGTAGACAAGAGAGGGATACAAAAAATTGACTATAATCATCTACCTGGCGACTCCACAATCAGAGACTCCATTGGGAAGGATCATATTGACAGAAAGAGGAAGGGGATGACTAGGTATCAGCTTATGAGATTTCTTCATGAACTTTTGTTGTTCTTTATCATCTCATTTTTAATTTTCCCTTCACATATAAAGAGGATCATATTGTGCTTTGTTTATTCAGTTGATCACCAACCTTCCTTTATATATCCATCCTTGGAAGAAGAAGACATCCTTTATGCTTGTGTTGTAGATGTTGATCTTATATCCTCAACTCACCTTATTCATAAGGATGAACTTCATATTGAAATCCCTCTTGAATTCAATCACCCTTGCATCCTTGAGGAGGTTGAAACGGATCCAAATCCTTCTCAAATATCATCACATTCTGTTGTAACTATTGAACCTTGCCATCAATGTGTTAAACCTCATATTCAACCCACTAGTTTTCGATCTAGAATCAGAGACAAGATGCTTAAACCTTTAAGGATGCCATATCATATTCATCCTTGTCCTCTTTATTTCTTTGAGTACTTTCCTCGGTTTTTTGGAGAGGATCATGTTACAGCTTAGAGCCATGTGGAGGCCTTCGAGAACTTTATTCATCAGTTTGAGATAGTTCATGAGGATGTTACAATGAGGTTGTTCTCCAAATACTTGTTAGGAGATGTTGTTGTATGGTTTAAGGGTTTGGGAGCTAACTCCATTGGTTCCTGGATTGAATTATGAAATACATTTTTAAAGTGTTGGGGTGAGAACAAGTCATTTGATCAGTACCTACATGAGTTCACTACTTTGAGAAGGGGAAAAAATGAAGTTTTGTCCACTTTTAATTGAAGGTTTTACAGCTTGTATTGCAGCCTTCCCCTAGAAATTAAACCTTCTAAGACTGTTGCCATGGTGTATTACATAGTCTCTCAACACTCTGACCTTGTTTTGTATCTTAGGGAAAGAAAATCTATATATTTATCATAGTTATTCATGGATGTTGAGGAAGTGGAGGAGAACCTCCGAGCTTGTGGTAGTATTCAAAGTCAGTATCATGTCAACTCTGAACATGAGGAAAATTTTATTTGTTGTCCCTATGAAGAAAAGACAGTGGATGATTTTTTCCTTGAAGAAGGTATATTTGACAGCCTTGCTTCTGAGGAAGTCATTGTATCAAACATTGACCAACAGAATCTTGTTGTTGGCAAACACTTTGGTGATGAATACTTTACTATTAGAGAGCATCCTAAAACAAGACATTCTGAATGTCAGGAGTCAAATTTGATCTCTTATCCATCACCAACAAATGAACAACCCTGTACTAATAAAAACCATGTGTATGAGCAGTAGGCTATCCCCACGGTATATGCAGAGATGGTCAACAATCAACCAACAGGTGGTTCTGAAGTTACGAAGTAGCTATTCGACCACAGATATTTGTGTCTGTCATTCAATCAAGTGCGCCTGTAGAAGAAATCAAACAAACTATCAGCAACTTTGAAAGAGTGAAGGTAACCTTTCATAAATTAATAATGAATTGCCTTCAGTTTCATGACCCTGTCGATGAGTACATAGAGTTACACTTTTCAACTTATTTGGAGCATGAAGACTTGATCTTTTTATTAGCATTTGAAGGTAATATTAGTGATCATAAGAATGAATTTAGTCAACTGTCACACTTTCCTTATTTTTTATGGATCATTTGTAGTGAAGAGAAGAATTGGGTCACCAAATAGTTTGAATGGTTATGGTGGAAGTTTGTTTTCACATGAGCATGTTGTTGAGTTAATTATAGTAGGAGTAGGATGAATAAAGCTCGTCTCTTGAGCATTTTGTTTGCAATAATTTTGTTTTTAGTGTGTGCAGATGTTTTAAGTTTTCAAATAATGAGCAATGTAAGACTCTAGATTTATTGTAGCAAATCATAGATAGAGTACAGTCTGAAAGAATGAAATGAATAGGGCATCTGGTCTTAAAGTTCTTGACAGCTCGCAGGGAGCGTGCCATCCTCCATGGAGCCAAATTTTAGAACACAAATTTACAGTAGAAAATTTGGTCATTTCACAACACCAGTGAATTAGGTGATTTCGTAGCGCTCTTGTGATTTTTGTTTTGTAGTGTTCAAAATTTGGTGATTTTGTAGCACTTTTGGATTTCGTAGTGCCAAGAGTTCCTTGTCCATTCATAAACACCCAGTGGCCAAGATCAGTGCTATCTTACAATATTGGCATATGAGAAAAATAAAGGCTCGATATCCTTCACAATTTGTTAAATTCATTATGGGCGCTACCAATTTCTCATGACTGTGTAACAGTGGCGCTGCCAAATCCACATAGCTAAATTCATGAAGGATGATTCTGCCAGTTTTGAGTGACTAACTTAAAACTTGGATTATGAAAAAATGAGACGGTAGTTTTGAAAACTCGAGGAGTTTTTTGTTCATCGCATACCAAATAACAAAAACCTCTCTCATTTTTGCAAAATGTTTTATGGTTTGAGAGATATTAGACACAGAGTGCGACCCTTCTACACAGTGCGACCCATGGCATGACACTTCTGCAAGTTTTGAGTGACTAACTTAAAACTTGGACTATGAACAGATGAAAAGGTAGTTTTGAAAACTAGAGGAAATTTTTGTTCATAACATACCAAATAACAAAAACCTCTCTTGATTTTGAAAAATGTTTTATGGTTTGAGAGATATTAGACATATAAGTGGCGCTATCGAATGTGCAGAATTGTCTTACAGCGGCGCTACGGAATTTCCTGTAGCGGTCACAGTTTGGATATTTGCCTTGTTGGCAGATTTCCACTTGTCAAGGAGGATTCAAATGGATTCTCAAGGATCAGTTAGATGTTAAGGGACACTTGCACCTAAGTTTTAGCTCCATCAAAGGCCTCATGCAATGAGGTGGAAATTTTTTATTAATGACTTCCAACAAATTCCTGAAAATTAGCAGTTTGTTGGATTTTTGTCTCTTTGATTGTTGCCACCTATATACAAGGCTTAGAATCCAATGGAGGAGATAGGATTTGACCTCCTAAGGATATTTGGATTCTATTTTCTATTTAATGAAGGAGAGATCTCTTGGATAAGGGTTGGATTCATGAGACAAGAGAGATGAGAGAGTTGTAGGAGGCATTTTTCCTATGATCATTGTAACCTTGAGGGGATTTTGTTTTTGTAAACATTTATGTTATTGAAGGTTCATGATATCTGTGTTATTAGATTATATCTCTTGTTTTATTTTCCAATTTGTCTTCTTACATGAATAAATTGTACACCTTGAGGATCATGGTTGCCTTTTATTAATGGATTCTTGAGCATCTGAGGATCTGATGTATCTTGCTTATTAGTCACTATTTACATTTCAAGTATCTTGAATTCATTTATGTAGACAAAATCTATGCCTTATTGATGTTCTTCTTTTTGTTATCTTTTTCTTCCTCTATTCAATAAACCTTTATCTTATATGCAGATTGATTTCATTTAATGAGCAAGTTTTGGTCACTGTAATTGCTTATTTAACTAAACAATCAAGTGCTACATAAATTGTCAACCCAGGGAAGTCTATTTATTTCAAAGGTAATCACACACTGTATATGCTCAATCTCAAAAGCAATCTAGAGTTGTAGTAAAAATACATTAATCACACCTTGCCTTGAACAAACTGAAGTTCTACTTTGAATTACATGAAAGCAACCTACCTATTGCAGAGTTCAAAGTTTAAAGAAATAATTGTCCCAAGAATCCTAGATTACATTAAGAAATAACAGCCTAGGAAAGAAATCCTTCAAGATACTGCAAAAGGAAAGACCAACTATTCTATAACAGAGAACAGAACCCTATTCCCCAAGTAGGAATCTTCAGCACCAGTTTCCGATCATCACACTTTCATGAACTCATTGCTAATCAAAATGATTAACACACACTGAAGGCTAACTATCTCTTAACAGAGAACAGGACCCTATTCCCCAAGAAGGAATCTTCGGCACCTGTCCCTGATTATCACGCTTTCATAAATTCACCAAACAGGATTGCTAACTAGAATGATTAACAGTTACCCAAGCATGAATCATATGAAAACAATGTAACAATCAGTAAAGCAGAGTTTCAGCAAGACAGAGTTCAGTAAAGTAGTGTTTTAGCAAAACAGAATTTAATCAAGGCATGAACAGAAATAACACTAACACACTACAAAGCTAAGGGGTGAATCTTGTGAAGAAGGTGGGCCCTCCCTTCTCACAAGATTCCCTTGAAATGAAAAGAACTAGAAAGAAATGCTTAGAACAATCTTTTATTCATCTGTCAACTGTATCATGTTACAATGTCTGAAGTAAACATGTCCTTCTCTGTAATTTCTTTCTTAGAAAAAAGTCCCCTTCTAATGATGATTTCCTCTTATTTAAAGAGGAGAATCTCTTCGATACAATTTATCATCAAATTACATGTGCACATTTGAATCCTATTCTTAGTCATATCCGATCTCTATACTGGAATAGGATATCCTAGTCTCCCGTAACAGAATGCTATTACAATAGTTGGGTGAAAATGTTATGGTTGGTGTAACAGCTTCTTTATTTATCTTCATGTTACTGTTGTTGTCTACTGTTTCAACATCGCAAATCGTGGGTTGTTTCAGCAACGGGATTTGCGTTCTGACTGTTTCAGCAATGTGGTCTCACGCAGCCGCGATGGTTAATTCTGGCTCAAGGTGCAGCTGTTGTGGTGAGTGTAACAGCTTCTTTGTGTGAATTGTTGTTTCAGCAGTCCATGGAGAGTGTACAGCTTCTTCTTGTGTGAGTTGTTGTTTCAGCATCGTAGACCCCGGAGAGTGTACAACTTCTTCTTGTGTGAGTTGTTGTTTCAGCATCGTAGACCACGGAGAGTGTAATAGCTTCTTCTTGTGTGAGTTGTTGTTTCAGCATCATAGACCACAGACTGTTTCAGCCACGGGGTTTGCATGCTTTTGATTGTTTCAACAACGGACCTTCAACAACAATGATAATCTGCAATTCGAACTATTTCAGCACGTATATATTTCTGATCAACGGTTAAGTATGAAAGTAATGTAAAATTATATGCAAAACAAATTAAACACATAGTAAAGAGAAGAGACGTTATATACCTTTGGAAAGATAGGGTAAGGTGATAATGTGAGTTTTAATGTGAGTGAAAAAAGGAATTAACGGTAGCAAAAAGTGTGAACAAAAGGTACATTATAGGGTCCTAACATCCCCCCCAACTTAAAAGGTTGCATGTCCTCAGGTAACTTCAATCTAAATCAGAATCTGAATGCTGACTCTGAGCGTGCAAGTTACTTAAGCAGTAGTTGTGGGAAGTGTTGTCTGTTGGAGCTCTGAATCCTTGAACGCGTTGTAGCCTTTGCCAAGTTTTTGTTTCGGCCTTCTTGGGCAACTTATAATGAACTTGATATTTCTCTGCTGGCATCCACAAGATAGGAAATTGAAACTGATAACATATCCATCTTTCAGCACATTGCTGAACACACTTGATGTAGCTAGGTACCTTGGAGATTGTTGTCTCAGGATTAGTGGGGATAAAGGGATTGTGTTCCTGTCTTTTCCCAGTACATTGTTGTCAAAACATGTTATTTGCTTGTAGGGTAGCAATCTCTGTGGATTTAATGAACTGTTGACAATCCTGAAGCACTGTTGTCTGTAGTTGCCGAATGTGTTGAGTCATCCCTGGTTTCTTCAAAAACTGATAATACTCTGTAACAAAGGTGGCGGAATTTTGTGGTTCTGGCCGTATCCAGAGAAGGAGGTTATCCTCGTTATGCTTGGCATCTAGGAAGTCATTCTGCCATATAATCTGATTGTTAAGGAAGGAGGTGAGTGCCCGAATCTGGATATCACCAACAAGAGAGTTAAGGTTAAGTTGTCGGTTCTCAGGGATGGCCTCATTATGAAGATATAGTTCATAGAGGAGGTGTTGATCCATAGCAGAGGCTTCTGCAAAGGTTCTAACAAAATCTGTTGGATTTAACACTGCATGGGATTTGCCTTCTTTGATTGAGTTAATATGAAAAAATGTAAGTCGTTCCATGAGGAACAGAGAGTAATTGCAGGATGGTTTCCTTGCAGCCAACAACTTTTGTGCCAAGTCAAACATCAGGAGCAATTTACCTTTTATCTCTTTATTCTACTTCTTATGGGCACGGGATTCTTGGTGTGTTTTCTCCAAAGTTTCCCAATTTGAATAGATATGTTTTAGCCAGGGTAGTCTGTGTTCCTGCAGGCTTTTGTCCTGTGTAACAGCGGACTCTTTTTTCCATTTGTCCATTATTGCCTGCTCATCCCATGGTTGAGTTTGTGTTTCAGCATCGCAAGTGATAGGCTGAGGTAGGGTCTAAGTGGCTTGTTCCTCAAAGGTGTGGGTATTGATCCGGCTAGGAGGGGCAAATTCATCAATAGGCAATGTTTGTACAGCTTTATTAACAAAAACAGAGGCTTCATATTTGAAAATTGTTGTAGGCCAGGGTTCAGTTTTAATTTTGGAAGGTCCTGCTGGTTCTTGTGTAACAGCAGGGTGTTATTCTTTGACTGCAAAAGTCATAGGTGCAGGGGAAGCTCCTGGCATTGGAATTTGAATTACTTTGTAGCCTGCTTGATAATATATGTCCCCGCATTGACTGCACATATACTCTCTACGCGGATTCTCTATTG
>JASDQU011248360.1:5900-18875 GCA_032191745.1 Picea mariana | reverse complement strand
CGTTACAACAACTGGGGTGCAACCCTCACTAACAATAAGGAAGCCAATGTAGGTAGAAGAGGTGTGCAAAAAGAGGAAGTATGTCATGGAAGACCCAGTCATCACCTTGACAGAGGATGATGTTGATTTAGTCATGGACAAGGTCCAAGACAGGGGGAAAGAGGTGGATTTTGTTTCAGAGGCATAAAGAGAAGAGATCATGACTAATTTCATAGAAGTCCATGAAACTCTACAATAAGTATGGAGTCAATAAGTACCATAGGCCACATCGCAAAAACATGAAAAGACACAGCGATCCCCTACATAGAAATAAAGAGAGGAGACAATACAGTTCGTATTACAAGGCATGGATACATTCACAGTCACTCGTTAAATGATCATAATGGATCATGAGACTGCACAAAAATGCATAGGGGAATTTGATAAATTTGAAGTCGTCATGGCACAGATACCCACCAAGGCACTATATGGACTCCAAGCGAACATAATGCAAGAAGTGCAATCCAAAGCCTGTGCATATGCAACTAACTTGGAGGTGGGTAGGGGAGTCTCTGAAATGTTGCAAATCACCTGCAAAAATACTGACCTTAGAGAAGGAGGAGGAGGAAGAACGCGATGATAAGCTAGTACAGGGGATGATAGTGGTATATGACTCCATCCCAGACAATTCGCAAGCACTAGAGAGGAGCACAGAGGAAAAGATAAAAAATATTTCACAAACAATTGAGGGATATAGGTAGGAAATTGAGGATCTCAAAGAAAATATTAATCCTATGAATCCAATGGAGGTTAGAGAATAGAGGGAAAAATAATCCACACTCCATATAGAGGAAATGGAAAAATAAGCGAGGAAGCTGCAGAACTGTTCGAAAGAACCTCGCAGATCTGGACCGTTTTATAAGAATATGAAAAGGTCCAACACTAGGACCAACAAGAGGAGAAAATCAATGCTGCCATATAGAAGCTAAAGAAATGGAAGAAAACAATGAGTATTACAGAGCACTTGAAGGGCACTCAAGACATGAAGACTCTATAGACAGAGTTAAAGACAATGCAAACAAATAAGCAAGAAAGACAAACCCAATTGGAACCCATCCAATAACAAGCAACACACATGATTGTGTAGTTGGAGGAAGAGAAGACGAGCATGGCACATGAAGAGTCAGAGGGCGCAAAATTACTACAGGAAGAGATAACAATGCAGACAATCGAGGCACTAACAGAAAAAGCTACATAGATGAGGAAAAACGTAAATGAACTATCATATAAGTTTCACTATTTGGAAAATAAAGTACAGGGAGCATGCACCACCTGAGTGGCTCAGGATGAGCCACATGTTAGTGTTGGGGGCCTGTTGGGAACAAACCTATTTTTGGAAGCAAGTCTATTTTGGGCACAGGACTATTTTTGGAGAAGGATTTGTTTTGGGTAAATACCTATTGCTGGAAAGGAAGACCTAATTTTGGAGCACGCACAATAGGTGGAAATAAAGAAACATGCATAAAAACAAGGAAAAGCAGCATGCGGGAGGAAAAGCAATGTGGCATACAGGAGTACAAGCCTAACCATGATAGGGATAGGGTTTTGGACAAGATTGTAATGGCTAAAAGCTGATAAAATATTATAAATAAGGACTCGGGAGGTCTAGGACACAAAGATAATATGAACGGGTGTGAGATGAGAGATACAAAGAGGCTAGTTAATATCATAATAGAGAGAGTTGATTATTGTGATTTTTACATTGTTAATGATAATAAGTCTTGTAGAAGAATCGAGTAAGGAATTCCTTGAGGCACAGTGCAATATTTTGCAACATATTAAATAAAAGAGTAGAGAAGCTAGATCTTTGTGAACGTAGCCCCAGGAGGGGGTGAACCATGGTAAACCTTGTGTTATGTGTGATTGGGTTAAACTAGAAATATCAACATGCATGCATAAGTTTAAAGATGAATAAATCATAGAAGTATTTGAATAATTAAAAAGGATAATGCATAAGGAAGGAATAACACAGTCCCAGATCCCCACTCACTCCTAGACTGTAAACACTTGAGTATTGAAGTCACCCATAAAATCTATCTCGGGTGAGACTTGGTGGATTACTGAGAGGGGGGTTGAATCAGTAATAGAGAAATTTAATCCTTTTTTACCATATAATCCAAGTGTTTATCAATGTAGCATTATCATCCAATAACTGCAGAGTAAATAAGCAATAAACAAATGAACAATCATACACATACACAGTACACTAGTGTTTTATGTGGAAACCCAAAGCGAGAGAAAACCATAGAATCCTTTTTATTATATGTCTTGAAGAATTACATTCATTGGTGTTACACATGAATATGGACATTGAGCTTGGGTTAAAATGGTGGGAAGAGATGGTATTAAATACTGGAAGTGAGAGTAAAAAAATATGATTACCATGGAATCAAACAACTAAACTTCCTTGCGTGCATGGGGGAATGGGGGAAGCACTGACAAGAGCTTGAGATATGGAAGAGGAGATGGATAAGGGAAAGAATAAGGAGGCCATTGACCCAATTATGATGTAATATGACCAGATAAAGAAGATAATGGAAAAAGATGGAAAGATGTGCAACAGAGTACCCTACCAATATAAAATGAATAAAAAGAAGATATCCATAGCCGACAAAGAGGGATTGGAAAGAAACGAAGAGGAGGTAGAGGATCTTTGGGCTGTGCAGAAGATTGAGGAAATCATGCGTGCAACGTATGAAAGGAAAATAGGAGGTACATGGTCAGGAACAGAAGGCATAAATCCAATCCAGAACACTGTCAATGTGGAACCTACAACCCCATGTGCAACTAATACACCAGAAAGAACACCATCGTTTAGAAAACCAAATTTTAGTGGAAGAAAAGAAATAGGAAATGGATTCAATCAAGGAGCATCAATTGGGGGATCCAATTTAGAAAGTAACAGTCAATTGTCTACACCGCATGGAGGTAGTATTTCAACACAATTCAAAATGGCAGGACATGATCCCACGATCAAATTACCAGAATTTCAGGGAGAGGAATCAGAGGACCCTGAAAATCACTTATTTGTCTGTGAGAAGATCTGGGAAGCAAAGAATATCATAAATGAGGATACAAAACTCACGCAGTTAGCTTTCACACTAAGAGACCACGCATTGGATTGGTACATGACCCTATATTTAAATAGTACACATGGAGTACCAAAGACTATTGCAAACATGAAAAAACTACTAGTAAATGCATTTCAGAAGCCCGGCTCAGAAGACCGATACATGAATGAAATGATTGAAATCAGGAAAAAACCAGGTGAGTCTATTTGTGAGATTTATTAGAGGTTCAAATGTATGAAAGGTAAGTTGAAATATGAAATTAATGACATGCAACATAGGCACTTATTTGTGAATTCACTATTACCACACTTGAAATACCCGTTAAGACAATAGAAGTTACAAAATCAGGCAGAGGCTTTGCAGGAAGCCTTACAACTAGAAGAGAACCAATATCAGAATATAGATCCAACAGTAGAGGAGTTGAAGGAGGATCTGAAGAATCTATGATTTCAACTTAATCAAAATAAAGGCAAAGAGAAAAGAGAATTTGTTTGGTGTACCCTATACAGGACATAAGGACACCATAAGAAAGAATGTCCAACTTTTGTGCAGTATATGGAAATAGGTGTACCAAACCCTTTGCCAACAGGAGGACCATGGTGCATGATTTGTAAAATTCACGGGCATGATCCATATCATTTTCCAATGATGGAAACGTATAAGACAGTTCCAAAAGTTCATATTGCAATTTTTGCAAGTCAGTGGGTCATGATGATAAGGATTGTAGAATGATGAAGCTAATGAGAGAAATAAATTTAGATACTTATAGGGTGCAAGAAGAAATGATGAAAGGAAAAGATACCACTTAGTTTAGCCATTTACCATCACCATACAAGAAAGCACAACAACAATACAATAATGTGCAACCACAGTATAACCCCGCGTAGTATAACTAGGTACCTCAGTACAATGCACGATGATGAGATCGAGGTGGATAAAGAGGTGGAGGATGAGGCAAAGGAGGATTTGGACAAGGCAGAGGACCAATAGTGTGCCAGAACTACCAACAACTAGGAAATTATGCATGGGATTGGCCACTTCCACCAACAACATCTATGTACTGCCACGCAACAGATCATGACACAAAATATTGTCCAACACTCTTGGGAAAGATCCAAGAAAAAAGGAACCAGAACAATTAGAATGTCCAGTGGATTTTTGTAGAAGCCAGGAATGATTGGAGAAACATCAATATAGTCACTCGAGGAGATACCAATACATGAACTGATGCAACAAAACAAGATCCAACGCAACACCAATGGGTTAAGAATAATACTGAGCCACAAAAGCAGTTTGATGCACGAAAATAAAAGGAAACATTTAAGCAGGCCAGACAAGATTTTATCAATAAAAATGTTGCATCTACATTAGCTGCGCAAAAAACTTAGAACTCACAAATGTACGAGATTCCCTCCTCAATGGACCATACCAGTGAAGGAAAACCTTTAGAGCAAGTAATTACCATAAATACTTTTTTGTAATCATGTCTTAAGTTATTGAATGATCCTTCATCTGTTAAGGTCTTACAAAATATGCTAGAAACATGCAACACAGAGGTAGAATGGAAATTAGAGCAGAAAATAGTCAATCATCTCCATACAAGAAGAAGGAAAAGAAGAGAATTTAGACTAGATGATAATATTGAGGATTTCAACATGGGAGATATTATACTGGACTTAGGTTCTGAAGTAAATGTCTTACCTAAGAAAACATTGCAGTGTATGGTATAAACCACACTAGGCTATTCACCTGTCCAGTTGAAACTACCAAATCAATACAGAGTGTTACCAATTGGAAGAGTTAAAGGTGTGACGATATATTTGGATGGAGTGGACACAACCACAAATTTTGAAGTAATAGAGATAGTAGATGGAACAACACCTCACCCAACATTGCTTGGATTCGATTGGGAATTTGATAACCAGGCTGTAATAAGCTTGAAGACAAGAGAAATTACCTTTGAATCGAGCGAAGATAGATTCATTGCACCATTGGATCCTTTAGAAGGAGAAAGGTTTGTAGAGGCCATTTGTTTGGACCTATAAGAAATAAACCAGTATTATAGAACCACTGCACGAGAATAGGATTATGTTAACCCAGTTGTAGATGGGGTACTCAGCTGGAGAAGCATTACATCATGTGCTTCTAACTTAGAGACAGGTTTGGAGAATTGACAACAATGATTACATGAAGTTTCCACAAGGAGGTGCACAAGAATAGATCGGGTAGTAAGATGGGTTGGTACAGAGATAAGATCACCTCCCAATTTTCATGGGATAAATGACTTAGAGGAATTCTTGAAAAAACATGAAGAGGAAGTGTTAGAACTCTTATCCCTAGATATTTTACTGAAGGAAACACCTGCAAGATGGTGGGGGGTGCACAAAGAAACAATTCAGGACTGGTACCAATGTAAATGACTACTGCGCATTAGATTTTGCGTAGAACCAGGGATTAATAGATTCAAGAAGTATGATGGAAAAGACACACCAGTTGAACACTTCCATAAGTGTAGAAAAAAGTGGAGGATGACACCATTAGAGGAATGTCCTCATCACTTTGTCCATACATTGGAAGGGATCCTAGGGAACTAGTACACAGACCAGGAGATGCGCAGAGGCACTACAAAATGGACATGATTACAATAGAATTTTTTTGTAACTTTCTCATTTGAACATGAGAACCTAAACATTGATTCAACACTGAAAATGATATGGGGAGTGATATTTATTGATGAACTAGAGGTTGAAAACATGACAAAATATCAACAAGGGAACAAAGAAAGAGTTAAAGACTTACTCTCATTCTATTATGTCAAAGGGGAAAAACCAAATGAAAATGACCCGCACAACATCCAGATTATAGAAATTGAAGGAGAGAGAGAGAGGTGGAAGGTCCATATCTAGAGTCATAAGTATTTGTTGCACCAATCAAAGTTAAGAAAGTCAACATTAGGATGAATGACAATCCTAAAATGGAAAGTATTGGACACTATTGGGATGAGAAAATAGTAGAAAGAATAATAGAGTTACTGCGTGGATACAGTGACCTGCTTGCAACAACTTTTATAGAGATGAAAGGCATAGCAGGGGAGATAGGTGATATGAAGATACCCCTCAAACTTGAGGCTAGACTTGTCACGAAAAGACCTTACAGAATGGATCTAATGTATAAGCAGAAAGTGAAAGTAGAAATTGATCGAATGTTGGAAGCAGGTATCATAGAATCAGTAGAGGAATCTGAATGGATCAGTCCTATGGTATTCCAAGAAAATAAGAAACGGGGGGTATATATTTCTGTAGATCTGAGGAAACTCACTGATTCTTGATTACATGATCCTTCCCTACCCATTTTACAGATGAATTCTTAGAGAATGTGGGAGGCCAGAAAGTATATTCATTTACATATGGATTCTTAGGTTACCATCAGATCAAAATAGCTCCAGAGGATAAGTATAAGACTACATTTTCTATAGAATGGGGATCCTACCAATATACAGTCATGCCATTAGGGATGAAGAATGCACCAGCTATATTTTCAAGGGTAGTCATAGCTGCTTTTAGGGAATTCATAGATCAGTTTCTAGAAGTATATCTGAATGACTGGACTGTATATAGTCCATTAAAATACCATGTAGAATTGTTAATACTAATGTTGGAAAGATGCAGGCAATGTCAGATATCATTAAACATCAAGAAATGCATTTTTGGTACACCTTTTGGGATATTGTTGGGAAATATAGCATGTAAAAAAGGTTTATTAGTAGAACCTGCTAGGATTGCAGTTATTGTAAATTTATTACCATTGTTACACATTATTTTCATCACCCTTGTGACCACCGATAACAAGTGTATTGCCTATTAGAAGAAAGATCATTTTCCATATTCCTTGAAGGATGTTGAAGAATAAAACTTTCCCTGAGAGATGGAATTATCTTTTCCTTATTGCAAAACCTTGTAAAGAAGGATCATTGCACCTTGCTTAGTGATAAGGGTGCGATGATTTAGAATCGACGCAGGCTGCACCAAAATGGCCCACAACATCGTCGCAGATTGCTCAGTGTTAAGGGTGCGACGATGTTTGAAAAAAGGAAAAACAAGAAATTTATGGAAGGTTCTAGAATACAATATTTGAAAGGATGAGGTGGCCTCCGATCGGTTTGGATCTCACCCAATTTTCTGATTTAGTGGGATCATCCTAATCCCTTCTCTCTATATAAGGAGGGATCTCACATGAGAAGAGTTAGTCTAGATTATGTGTGAAGAATTCTGCTGAAGATTGTGCTTGTGATAGATTTGCTTTAGCTTTCCAAGTTAGGTTGTGTGTAGTCTTCATCAAAATAATTGGAGGCAAGAGGTCTATGTGTGTTGAGGAAAAGGGCCATCGGAAGGGACCTTGCAACATCAAGGCACGAGTTGTATTCTCAACTTTCATCAATATAATACAGTAATACATTTCTTTCCTATAAAAGTGTCTCCATTTTTATTGCATAACTCCTTGATCTTATTCATAGGTTCCATTAGAATATATTTATTGTTGCTCTCTCTTTGTTGGTTTGTGCTTCTCAACAGGTTCAAAATCCCACAAGCCTTGATATGGAGAAAAGATGACACTATCAAGGATAAAACAATGTTTAAATGGTATGTTGTTTATCCCTCATTAAGCTAGTATACATTACAATGGAAACCTAAGGAAAAGTTTGTATTATGTCATGTTTTGTTCTAATTTCTTGTTGAAGTTAGGGAGATTAGTTCATGTTAGCACTTACCAATTCGTCCAGTAACAACCACCAAATTCAGTGCGCCAGTTAAGATAAACAATGAGACATACATGCTATTACAGGAAGTTTATAAAGGGGTATGCACAGATTACTGCACCAATGGAGAAACTATTATAGGACACTCGATTTCAGTGGAATGAGGATAGTCAGCAAGGATAGGAAACTCTAAAGGAAAATATGCTCACAACACCTATATTAGTATTTCCATATTGGGAAAAGATATTTCATGTGCACGTAGATGCATCAACTATAACACTTGGAGCAATTCTAGCACAACCAGGAGCAGGAGACTTAGACTATCCTATAGCCTTTTCAAGCATAAATTTGTTAGAATCCGAGAAGAATTACAACACCACAGAAAGAGAAGGTCTACCTATGGTATATTCACTTCAGAAATTCAAGCACTATTTACTGGGTAAACACGTTAAAATGTTCATAGACCATTCTTCCCTCAAATATATAGTCAACAATATAGTTTTGGGGGGGAGGATCTATATATGGATATTATTATTCAAAGAATTCAATTTTGAAGTGATAGTTAAACCAGGGAAGATGAATGCAGGACCCGATCTCCTGTCAAGGGTAACCAATGGAGAAGAATCTACTAATTTGGAAGACAACTTTCCTGATGCACAATTATTTTCAGTACAGATAGTTGATGAATACTTCACCGATATTATTGAATAATTAAGTACAGGGATTGCGCAACAACATTTTATCACCATGCAGAAGAAAAATCTAGTGGTCAAAGTTGTAGACTATCAAATCATTGCAGGTCATTTATATAATATGGTCACAGATAATATTTTGAGAAGGTGTGTATTGGAACATGAATGGCCCAAAATTTTGGCAGAAGCTCATGAAGGTATAGCGGGAGGACACTATGCAGGAAAATCCATTGCAAAGAAGATATTACATGCAATATTATGGTGTTCAACAATCCATAAAGATGCCAAGGCATATTTCCATAACTGCGATGTTTGTTAGAGGGCTGGAAAACCCAACAGAAGGGATGAGATGCCCCTAAGACCACAAGTAACTATGCAGGTATTTGAAAAATGGAAAATATACTTTGTTGGACCTATTAATCCACCAAAAAAAAGGTCAGGAGCTAGATATATCATTACTGCGATTGAATACTTAACGAGAGGGGTAGAAGTAGCACCAGTCAAATATTGTAGTGCAAAGACAACAACACACTTATTATTTGAGCAAGTGATCACCATATTTGGATGTCCCAAGATATTGATGAGTGACCAAGGCACTCATTTTATTAATAATACCATCATGGCTATGAATAAGGAGTTTGAATTCTATCACCAGAGGAGTACACCATATCATCCTCAGGAAAATGGAACAATATAAGCTTTCAATAAGATCTTGGAAAATCCATTAACTAAGATTTGCAATGTTAATAGGGATGATTGGGACTTGAAAATACCAGCAGTGTTATGGGCATACAGGACCACATGCAAGAAGTTGACAGGATAAGCACCATTCAGACTCGTGTATGGGTAGGATGTAGTGGTGCCATTAGAATATTTGGTACCTAGTTTGTGCGTAGCAACAATTACCAACATGAAAGAAAGAGGCACAGTATAGGAGAGGCTAAGACAACTAATGGAAATGGAAGAGGAAATGATTATGGCAGGATTTCACCAGGAAGTAATGAAAGAAAGGGACAAATCCTAGCATAACAGATATATTAAAAAGAAGAGCTTTAAGGAGGGAGACTTATTTCTTGTCTATGACAACAAATTTTTGCAACACCCTTGTAAGTTTAGAATGCATTGGCTAGGGGCATATGAAGTAAAGACTGTCACAGATGGGGGATATGTACAGCTAAAGGACTTGGGAGGAACATAATTGAAAGGAATTATTAATGGTAGTCGACTGAAACCGTACAGGGACAATCGAACTACTAACCCTTAAAAGTTACAATGCAGTAAGAAAGTCATCTATGTAGCGTACCATATTAGATATTAGGACAGAAAAATAATAAAAATAAATAAAAAGGGGAAAAATAAGAAAAAAGGAATACAAAAATAGAAAAAGAAGAAAAACACACAAAAAAAGAAGAAGTTGACTAAACCACAAGAAAGTGCGAGAAAAAAAAAATCCACATGCAACAATTACTGCGACAACATCAAAAGACAATGCACATGAAAAAATACACTCGTCGCAAATGCATGAAAAATGTGAAAAACTATTATGATCGGGTCTAGAAAGGGCAGAAAGCATGTGTTAGTTCAACACTTAGTGATTTTTTAGCACAAGCCAGGATAAAAAGTGCATGCTGTAGCTATAATTGTACGAAGAAGAAAGTGAGTGCGCGAATTAGATAAAAGATGACACAACCAAAGTTTGGCGCTCCAGGCCAGTATGTACGGGTTACTTGACAGGGCCAAATGCGCAAGGAAAGAATGAGACATCCTAAGAACGTGGTCGATCTTGAATATGTCACCACTTCATACACATAGTCAATCAGCTTGACATGGGTTGAAGAGGAAACATCGATAATGCCACAAGGGGAAGTAGGGAAGAGTTCTGAGACCCAGAATGGTATCCTAAACCCTTATCTTGAAACACCCGCTAAACCTGATGAAATGACAGGTTAGTGACAGGGCCATGACAGAGAAGAAGTGTTGGTAGAGGAAAACATTGACCGACCAAAATCTGAGAGGGAAGAAGAGGATGCAGAAACAATAGAGGCAAGCCCATATGTTGTTGGGAAGAAATGAAAGGTACAGGATGCCATAAACATCACACTTCCATATCTCCCAGACAGAGTGGTCACTATGGATGATATGCTCAGAAAAGTACCAAAACTTAGTTACTCAGACCACGATATGCCCGATGCAACCAAATTCTCATATTTGACCAAAGAGACCTACTTAGAAAAAACAGGGGAAGTTAGACCCCTAGGTAAACCGATAATGGATCTGGCACAGTGAATAATAGGGTTGTACAACTCTGACATAATGAACCTCTTGGATATACCACACTTCAGGTGTGGTAAAAACATTGGGCTCTACGTCGCACAGTTAGTATCCCGAGTACACGGTGAAATCCTTTGTATGGATAGGCCAATACAGCTGGATGTGGCACTGAACGCCAATATCACAAGATTACCTACAGTCGGTGCACAACCAAAGGAGTACTTGTATAACAATGTGAGTGAGAAGGAAATCACCGAGATGGTAAAAGCATATTTTGGCACCAGTAGGGGAAACATGAGCATTTTTCTCAAGGACATTAATGACAATGCAATGAGGTTCTCCCACCAGCTTATGGCTTTCAAGATGCTGAGGAAATGTAGAAATGAAGAAGCTCCATTAGGATTCATAGAAGTAGTTGCGCAGTGCGTGAAAGGAGTGATGTTCAGTTGGGAACCATACTTGCTGAACCAATTTTTGGTGGATTGCAGAGATGCGCAGGATAATGAAACTGAGTTCCATTACTCTTGGCTCATCATTCTTATAGCCTTGGTAGGATGGCATGAGCCAAATTTTCCATCCTTCTTGTATAGGAAAGGAAAATGCTACACGACCAGATATGAGTCCCTATGGAAGGCTAAGGACAATAAAAATCAACAAGCAAATAACAGATTATTTGTGATGTTGCTGGAAGAAATACAACAATGCACAACCAATGTGTGTCACATTCCTATGGAGGTAATCTAAGAAAAAAAAGTGATAGCTAGGTTCAAGGAATCTAGGCATCACATGTGGATCCAGGCTGTAAGGGATCCAAAGAAGGCATGGATGGAGATGCAATATTGCATCACCAAGGAAGAAGTTGACTAGATATTTAGAGACTAGCATTTGCAGTCGAAGTTGCTAGTAGAAAAACCAAAAACAAGGTGAGTTGCAACATAATCCACCAAGCCCAAGGAAAAGGTTGAAGCAGGTTCCTCAACAAACACAAACAACCCAACCGATAACACTAGAAAGGATGCAACACAAAATCAATCGTCAGGAAGAAACACAGTGCCTAAATGACTAAGGAGGAAAACAACAATGACAAGGACATATAGCAAGCAACAGACCAGAAAGGAGGATACATCATAGGCTGGTGAAGAAAGGGTCCACGTTACAAAAACTAGGGTGCAACCCTCACAGACAACAAGGAAGCCAACATAGGTAGAAGAGGTGCACAAAAAGAGGAAGTATGTCATGGAAGACCCAGTCATCACCCTGACAGAGGATTATGTTGATTTAGTCATGGAAAAGGTCCAAGACAGGGGGGAAGAGGTGTTTTTTGTTGCAGGGGCACAAAGAGAAGAGATAATGGATAATCTCATAGAAGTCCATGAAAATCTACAATAAGTATAGAGTCAATAAGTACCATAGGCCACATCACAACGACATGAAAATACACAACGATCCCCTGCATAGAAATAAAGAGAGGAGACAATACAATTGGTAGTACAAGGCATGGATACATTCACAATCACTCGCTAAATGATTAGAATGGATCATGAGACTACACAGAAACGCATGGGGGAATTTGATAAATTTGAAGTCGTCATGGCACAGATACCCACCAAGGCACTATATGGACTCCAAGTGAACATAATGCAAGAAGTGCAATCCAAAGCCTGCACATATGAAACTAACTTGGAGGTGGTTAGGGGAGTCTCTGAAATGTTGCAAATCACCTATGAAAAACTGGCCTCAGAGAAGGAGGAGGAGGAAGAACGCAATGATGAGCTAGTATAGGGGTTGATAGCGGTATATGACTCCATCCCAGACAATGCGCAAGCACTAGAGAGGAGCACAGAGGAAAAGATAAAAACTATTTCACAAACAATTGAGGGATATAGGTAGAAAATTGTGGATCTCAAAGAAAATATTAATCCTACGAATCCTCTGGAGGTTAGAGAACAGAGGGAAAAATAATCCACACTCCATATAGAGGAGATGGAAAAATAAGCGAGGAAGTTGCAGAACTATTCGACAGAACTGCGCAGATCTAGACCATTTTAGAAGAAGATGAAAAGGTCCAACACTAGGACCAACAAGAGGAGAAAATCAATGCTGCCATACAAAAGCTAAAGAAACGGAAGAAAACAATGAGTATTAC
>JASDQU011248359.1:59367-82081 GCA_032191745.1 Picea mariana | reverse complement strand
AACCCCGATGGACCTTAGTCCTTCACGTGCCAAGGTGTTAACTCCTGCGTAGCTCCTCCACGATCGCACGGTTAGCGGGATTTCGCGATTCCCTCCCGTAAATTCTGTCCGTTGATTCTTCCTCTCGAGGAATCCTTTCGCTCCAAAGCTTCTCCTGTTCGGAACTTCTCCTGGGCCTGTTCTGCAATATTTGCAAGGAAATCTCCCTCTTGAGCTTTTCCCACTCTGACTTCTTCAGAACCTTGCCCACGCTGTGTGCTTGACCTTCAACAACACTCAATGTGTCGAGGTCTTCAAATTCCATGCACTCACCTGCAACAGAAATATCTGACTTCCTTTCTCAGACTAGCTACTGAGACTCCTAGCTTGGCCTGCACTTCCCTGCACACTTCCTCAACCCTAACCAACTTCTGGGCAATCGAGAATGAGAGCTTAACTGTTGAGCCTGATCAACGCACTCTATGTGGATGAATTCGACTGCACTCTATGCAGGAATCTCCTGGCTCAAACAGAGAAACAATTGAAACTCATTCTCGTCTCTCTCACAGGTTTTGAATATACCATGAAGTCACATACACAGCATATACAACAAAGGCATAACAAGAAGCAAATATACAACAGCATAATATCAACAACACACAGAGAATAATCACAGCCATGTAATTGAATCAAAGTTTTCCTATTAATTCAATATCTGTACATGGGTGTTCTCCACAAATTCTCTGCTCTGCTCTGCTTGCTCTTAATGATAATTGCTCATGTTACAATGTACAAAGGAGGGTTCCTATATTCCGTTTTCCCTCTCGAAATCTAAAGCTATCAATTCTACAATAAATTTCTATCTACAAGATTAAAACCATTAAATGCCTCATCTACCTAAGGACGAGAGCTTAAAGGCTCAAGGTCCATTACAATGTACAAGTTCACTTCATCACATCAACGCATTAATGTTTGGCGCAACATATCAAGGTGTTTCAAAATTTTGATGCTGGCACTATCCAGCTGTCTTTCCCTGCTCCATGCGATGTCTCGCTTGATGAGTGAGCGATGCTCCTGCATCATAGAGCATGCTACACATGGAATATTGGATATATGGATATGAAAATCATAAAAAAACATACTAAAGACTATAATATATCTAATTCATTTGATCACACTAAATTTGGATACTCTATGAAGAAGTTATGATTGTTTTACCTGGAACACCTATTTGAGTCTAGTTTCAGGACTAGCCAAAAACCCTATTTTCCACAGAGTGTCTCTATGAAAATACAATGTCCCAGAAACTATAGTTTCTACCATAGGTACCTTGATATGTCTTCTCAGTATCCTCCAAGTTTCACTATTTGGATCATTCTAGAAATAAAGTTATAGCAAAAATGGTAAGATGGCCTATAAATAACATACCTTAAAACACATCCTCACAAGACTTCATCCTCCCTTGGATTTTATCCCTTGTTCACTTAATATTCCCTCTGAAATTCATCTCATATCTCCTTGTTTACCTCAGATAACAATCACTTTCCCACTTAGATATATATTCAATAAACTTGTGTGTATAAATGAGAGGTTCTTGATGTGTATTTATACTTTTCCAAGTGACTTCTTTACTTAACTTTAGGGATGACTTGTAACTTCTTGTTTACAATTGTTTTACCCTTTTTCATCATTTTGGGGTCAACTGATAAATTATTGTTGCAACCATTTATGGAATTCTTAACCATACTTTGGGGATCCTTAACCATACTTTGGGGATTCCGTATTCAAGAGGACATATCTCTTCAATTGTGAGGAACTATGTGGGGTACCTCCTATCACCCGAAATAGTATGATGAGGAATATCCATCAATGAATGAGTTACCTTAATTTGCTCCATCCTTCATGACCTAATTCCATGATCAACTATGGGATCCTTAACCATACTTAGGGGTTTATTTTAGACTTATTCAAAGCGTCTTCCTATGATGGCCCTGCTTAGAGATACTCCATAAGGGGATCACTTTGGAGACTTCTCCAAATACACCCATCACATTAGTTTACATTAATTCACTACTTGTTGAAATCAATGAAAACCAAATTTCCAACAATCTCCCCCTTCAGCATTAATGGAAACATGGATGGCATGGAAACACTCATTCTCCTGCTCATGCTCCCCCTGTGATCGTTTCTCCCTCTATGACCATCGCTCCACCTATCTCTATGAATATGTTCTTTCTCTCTACTTCCATGCATCTGTTCTTTCTCTCCCCCTTTGGCATAAATGGAAAAGGGTAATCCTCCTTGGGGCTTCTCCCCTTATATGAACTATCCTTTTGGTTGCTCCCCATGTCTGAACTATCCTTTTACTCTGTGTGGTGCTTCCTCGTGTAAATCCATGACATATATGAAAATCATTCAAAAATAACTGTGTGGAAGAAATTACTCCAAGTTTCTATTGAAGATACTCAAAGGCCTCCCTTGGAAGGGGTTTGGTGAAGATATCTACAATCTTCTCCTTTTTCCAAACATACTTGACCCTGATGTTCTTCTCTACAACCTATTCTCATAGAAAGTGAGACTTGATTGGAATGTGTTTCATTTTGGAGTGAATCACTAGATTCTTTGAGATACTTATGGCATTGGTGTTATCACAAAATATCGGAATAGGCTTATCATATTCAACCTCTATATCCTTGAAAGTTTGTTTCATCCATAGAACCTAAGTACAAGATGTTTCTGCAATATAATATGCTTCTACTGTAGACAAAGGTACCGTTGATTGTTTCTTTCTTAACCATGATACAAAGAACTCACCAAAGTAAAAATATGATTCAATTGTACTTCTTTTATCATCAATACTACCTGCCCAATCTGCATCTGTGTAGGCAACAAGAGATAAACCATTCCCTTTTGGATACCATAATCCAAACTCTTTTATACATTTTAGATATATGACTATCCTCTTCACTGCGATAACATGTGATTCCTTTAGTTCTTGAAACCTTGCAACCAGTCCGACTTCCTGCATCACATCGAGTCTATAAGATGTCACATACAGTAAGTTTCCAATCACGAATCTATATAGTATTTGGTTTGCATCTTCAGAATCATCATCCTTACTTAACTTGCAACTGGTTTGCATAGGAGTATTGACTGGTTTGCAATATTCCATTCCAAACATTTTTATCATTTCTTTGATGTACTTGGTCTAAGAGATGGAGATACCTTTGTTTCTTTGACATATCTATACTCCCAGAAAGAAATAAAAATCTCTAAGTAATGACATCTCAAACTCATTATGCATGTCTTTGGAAAATTTCTTACTCATCCTGTCATCATCACTTCCAAAAATAATATCATCAACATAAACTTCAATTAACAAGATAATATATTGATTTACCTTTGTGTAGAGATTGTTGTCTACATTTCTGTTTCTGAACCCTTTTTTTTGTAAGTATTTTTTTAGTCTTCAATACCATGCTCTGGGGGCTTGTTTGAGACCATATAGTTCCTTATTCAACCTGCAAACATAGTTTTCCTTTTTTGAAAACTGAAATCCTTCTAGATACTCAATGTATACTTCTTCTTATAACTCCCCATTTAGGAAGGCTAACTTTACATCCATCTGATACACTTTGACATTTTTTAAACATGCATAGTATAGAATCAACGTGATTTCTTCCATTTTGGCAACTGGGGGCAAAGGTATCTTCAAAATATATACCTTCAACCTGAGCATATCCTTTACATACCAATCTTTCTTTGTTCCTGGTAAAAATATCCATCCTCGTTCAGTTTTTTTATGAAGACCCACTTTGTACCGATCACATTCTTGTTCTTTGGCCTTAGAATTAGTTCCCAAGTGTAATTCTTCTTTCTCTGATCTAAATCTTCATCCATAGATTTTATCTAGTATTCATACTTGCTCACTTCTTCAAACCTGCTTGGCTCAATTGTGGATAACAATGCTAGGTGTTGTTGTTATGGTGAACATATTCTTCTTTGAGTTTCATCTCCTACATATTTATTTCCAACGATTTGTCCTGCACTCATTTGCTAGGTGTCTTTGGAGGTACCTGAAGATATTTTTGTTCTTTCTCTTATTCTAGATGCTCTTCTTCTTCATATGATTCTTCATCTACTTCTTATTCTTTCAAATCTTTTTCGTGATCATGTTCCACTGAATATTTGCATCTTTATTTTAGCTTTCGTCCATATGTTTCATCAATCGTCGCATTGATGCTTTCAACTATTATGTTGATTCTTAAATTGAAACATTTGTATGCTTTTATTTTTCTTCAGTACCCAACCAATATGCCTTTATCAACTCGAGAGTCAAATTTTCCAATCTTTCCATATTTTCTCTTGATACAGAATTTGCTTCCAAACACTCTGAAATGCTTCACATTTGTTGGTCTTCCTTTCCAAAGCTTGTAGGGGGCCTTATCAATTTCATTTATGAGAATTCCCCTATTCTATATATGAACTATTTTATGTATTGCTTGTACCCAAAATATGTCTTTCAACTTGGAGTTTTTCAACATGGTTCTAGCCATTTCCTACACTATTATGTTCTTCCTTTCGACAACTCCATTTTGCTGAGGTGTCCTGACTGATGGGAACTATCTATTTATCCCATGTTCTCTATATAAATCTATGAATTCATTTTATGTAAACTCTCCTCCATTGTATGATCTCAAACACTTGATTTTTTATTCAGTTTCAGTTTCGACCATTTCTTTTTATATCTTGAAGTGTTCAAATGACTCTGACTTCTTCCTGAGAAAGAAAACTATAGTCATCCTTGTGTAGTCATCAACTAGTAGCATAAAGTAAATTTCTCCATTCAATCCCTTTGTTCTTGTTGGTCCACACAGATCTGTATGTACAATGTCTAGCAATTTTTTTGTGGAGTATTCCTTTGATTTCAATTTGGTCCTTGTTTGTTTCCCTGTAGACAATGCTTGCATAGAGTTTTTTTTGGCTTCAATATATTGGGAATTTTTCATTTTAATTCCCTTCTGCTGATTTTGACAAGATTATAAAAATTATGTGACCCACTCTTCTGTGCTGGAGCCAACTTTCATCATCCTTTCCTAGGAAACATCTTTTCTTTTAGATTTCATTTAGTACATATATGTTGCTTGGAGTTATTTTAGATTTAGGCACCAATTTTCTTGATCTTGATTTCCTTATCTCACATTTCTCTGAGTCAAATACAATTTTTTGTCCTTGATAATAGATTTGACTTACACTTAGTAGATTGTGCTTCATGTCTTCGACTAGTAGTACATTTTCTTCTTTGGAATCCTTGCTTCCAAGATTGACTATACCCTTTCCTATGATTTTGGATGTGTTTTCATTTACAAATGAAACTAATCCATCTCTTTCCTTTTTTAGAGTGAGAAATATGTCCTTAATTTGTCATTGCTTTTGAGAAACCACTGTCAACATACCATCCACGTTTCTTTTATTTTGATTGTAGAGCAAGCATGCATTCTTCAGTGTTGAATTGATCATGCATCCTTACCCGTATCCTTTGTGGATCATGCTTATGAATGTTGATATTCTTCTTTGGTTTCTATTATCACTCCATAATTTCCCTTGGCTATGGGAGGGAAACCACAGAGGTAACCTGCAAACCAACTTGAGGCTGGAAGCTAGTCCTTCCAACTCAGAGAGGCTCTCTCTTTAAAATAAATCACTAAAAGGATTGATTTCGTTTTGACTCAAAGGTTAGATATATGATTTAAAGTGAATTTAAAATGTTGGTGGCAGAGTAGATGGAAAGTCCTTTGGGAAATGGATTTATAGAGTCAGAGATCAATGATAATTTAATGGATGCTTGGTGGATGGATAAAAACTATTCATAGGAAAGATATAAAACACTCTTCTAAGTCAATTAAGTCGTTGTAGGTGGAATATAGTAGATAAAACACCAATAACCAAACCAAGGCATCAAATCTAGAGGAATCTTGAGGTGATCATAGAGGAAAAACACAACAATGTTCAAATGCATGTATAGAGCATCAATTTGGAGATGAATTATGATACAAATTTTCATTTAGGAATCATAAATTTCAGATTGGAATTAATCAAATATAAATACAAAGACACATACATAGAAGAGTACATTCACATGAATCTTTGAGAGAAATATCGGGTACTTCTGGTCAAGAATTCCATTAATCTAAAAAATGTTTACAATATGCAGTCAAATAAACTTTATCATACACTCGCCAATGAAGTATCCTCATGGGATAAGGGATTTGAATTCCCACTATTTTCCTAATCATAGCATTAGTTACATAAAAAAGGAACAAATTCCAAAATTGATTGTTGATTAATAGTGTCAAGTTTCACTTCATTTATTACATCATAACAACTTGATGAAAAAGATCCTTGAGCCCCTAATATGATGATCCTAGACCTTGGAATTCGTTGAAGGTGAGATGACACACCTAGTGACTCTTCCTTGTTGATATAGCGGTGAGAAATGGCTCTGTCACAGTTACACAACAAGGTCGTTGGCCAACAGAAACCTACAAGAAATGCGCAACAGTTTACACAACATGCTCCTTTTGATAGATTTCTCACTTTTTCTTAGCTTTGACTATTGTGTGATAAGTGACTGATGGTAAATTTAGTCCTCACAATGATGATAAGGTGCCTAATATCCTCACGGGACAAACCATTTCCTTGCAATAGGGCGATGAGCAAGTTGTTGATTGTTGTTATCTTGACCATTCGAACATGCCATAATTTCCTCTTAAAAGATTCATACTCCACAAGAAATGAACAATTGATGTCAAAACATCTCTTACACCCAAGGATTGCAATTCCTCTAATGCCAATGACCTCAACATTTGGCACATTCGTTTTCTATCAGCTGCAAATTTGTCAAAAGAAAATATCAGTAACTACAAAGGGGTTTGCATGCTTCATTTGGCTAACAGATGAACACTTGAATTTAAATAATGCATGGGATAGATTCATTAGATGCATGGCTACAGGAGAAAACACATTTCTATACTCTCTTTGACCTCTATGATCTTGGCCTTGACACTTGTGATCTCTTTTTCTACTTGAAAAATTGTCACCTGCAAAAAAAACCCTTTTTAGAGGCACACTTGGTATTCCCTGGAGCTCGTGATAGTTGTGTACACTGCATCAATCAGGTGTTTTTGAATTTTAAATTCACATTTGGTTGACATGGGCTTCGTACAAACTATACACAAACACTCCTCAACTTCATTAATGGTTTCAAAATTTTCTCTCAACAATTTAAATGAAGAAAAGCATAAGGGCAGAGAGTTTCCGTCAGCAAACCCATTGTTTTCTCCATGTTCACTGGCATAATTTTGGAACTGTTGACTTATAACACTATAAAAATTCCCCTTTAGTAATTGGAATGAAGAAAAACACAAGGGTAGAGTATTTCCTTCACCTGATTCGATACTTTCCTCATTTTTTTCATCGTTGTCATAGCTGAAATATGCAGGCTAACTGCTTTTTTGGGACTGCTGAAAACCATCATTTCCTGTCAGAGAAAATGTAGCTGCTTGTTATGAAAATTCAAACTTAAAATCAACAATATATTCATCAGCATATTCATTATACTTGGGAAATTCAAATACATCTACAATGTCATCAAACATGAAAATTGGGACAACTTGCTCCTCAACATGATGATCTGCATATTCACTTTCATGACACTCAGTAGGTGAATATATAAAAGAATCAACTTCCTCCTTATCATTAAAAAGATCAAGAGTTGAGTAAACACCCTATTTTTTTTCATGCTCAACCTCATGTTCATACACTTCACCATCTAACACATCATCCCCAATATTCTCAGATAACTTACCACAAGCTTGTAAATTGTCTTCAACCTCCTGAGCATCATTGAACATCTTTCGCAAGGTAGCATGCCTCCTCTCCATCAGAAGAAAAGACAAATCTGGATGATTTTTTTTTTGCATAATTAAGCATGGTCGCAACTTTAGGAGGTTTAAATTAATTAGGCGTGTTGTAATAATAACTAGAAAACCTCTTGCTGAACATAGAGATAGTTTCTTCCTTATGTCTTTTCATAGTGTGAAACTTTGCAAAATACTGGTCCCAATACTTTATTTCACCTCATAACTTCATAAAATCATCCTTCAATTCATCCCATGGGTTGTTTGATTCAGGTTGCAAATTCCTAAACCATTCTTTGACATCTCCTTGCAATGATTGAGAAAAGGATATCAAACAAACATCAGCATGCTCAACTTCGAAAAGGTCAAGAAAATGCTCAAAGCCCTAGATGTGTTTTTCAGCTAAAATCTTGTCAAGTCCTCCATCAAACATAGGTAGGTATTTATAGCATTTTAGAGGAAAATCATGAAGAATAAGAGGCAATTTAAGGGGTTTGTATGCTAGTGGGGAAAATCCTTCTATTACTATACCAGGGTAAAAGTACAAGCAGAGCTATGATCTCCCTTAAAAACCAATCCTATTCAAAACTACCCCAAACACTCCAAACAAATGAACATAAAGAGATAATAAAGTAGGTAAGAAGTAGTATCTTTGGTCGTACGTTTGATCTAGATCTCCTCTGTCTTTGTATATTTCCAAGATGTCGGTCTCCTCCCAAAGATGACCTGCAGGAACACTTAGACAAACAATGATACAAATATTCTATCTCTACTCATCAATATTAGGGTTAGATATAAACTATGATGCATAAATCAAATGAAAAGAATAAACACATAATATTTGGGACAAGAAAACGACTCTTTTATTCAGTTTGAATATTAAAGTTACAACCTTCAACAACTTATGCTCTGTGAACTAGGTCTGGGATCCTCTTAATGTTTCTCCAAATGCATCATCACAAGGCCTTCTCTCACAATTAACTAATCAATTTTAGGGAAAGAGAAGGGATTGTATAGGAGGAAGGGATAGAGAGGGAATATTGAGGGAAAACCTCAGAAAGGGTTGCAATATTTGGAATAAGAGGGGGGAGGGATTTTGGTAGATTTTTTCTGTTCTAATGCTTGATGTTGGAATGGGACCACAAGACCTCCTTTTATATGAAAAATGATAGTTATTTGATTTGGGGACAGGTTACAGTAGGTGAATTGATTGGGAAACCCTTGATAGCCCGTAAAATCTGTCGAATTCCTTGCAACTTTTTATTTATTGCAACTTTTGGAGGTAAACATGGGTTGTTTAGTATGCACCTAGCATATGTATGTGAGCTTTCTAGCATGCATCTAGTGTATGTACATGGGAAGTAGTGCAACAGGGCGCGTAGATGCTCCAAAAAATGGTTTTTTAAAGAGAGATCCTCATCAGTAGTTTGGAAAATTGTGCAAGTAGAAAGGCCAATGCCATGTATGCATAGGTAGGGAATTTTAGGGATATAACAGATTCCTCCTAATGCGTGAGATCATAAGAGCAACTGATGGTCGAAATACATTACAATATATTTACCATTAGGAAGGCATAGAGTTGAGTGAGCCTGGGACCAGAGTTTGAGAGGTTTCCATATGAAAAACAATAATAATCTCTCTGATGTGGGCATACCCATGCTTGGGATGAACTAATCATGGTTTCCAATTAAGTACAGTGCATATCCGTGTCATAGAAATGTCTATATAAATTCTAGCCATGAGAAATACATAGTGGATCTACATCTCAAAATCACTCGATGATATTTGAATACAATACAATATGCATCATCAAGAAGGATCAACACCTGTGGCTAGAGATGAGGACTTCATATCTCAATCAAAAACTTCAATATCTTCAACAGTTTAGGTAGGAGTACAATAAGAGTGTGAGACTTTCTACTATGAGGTATTCAACATGTCATCGGGGAAATAATGAAGGATCTTGATCATCATGCACAAAAATTCATTGATTTTGAATCTGGACTTGACTGGACTCATGTGATGGCCAACTCATGAAATTCAAGAGACAAACTGCAGAATGGTCTACTCCAGTTGGATACAAATTCCCTTGGACAAAAGCACGAGAGATGATCAGACTCAGGAAACGTAATATTGACATAAGTCTGTGATGCAGGAGGCATCACAAACTCTCCATATGTTTGGAAGAGTAACCAAACCGAGGATGACACAACTCTATGTAGCGAGAACAACTTCCTAAGGTCATACTAGATCCCAATGCTTGGTGAACAAATGGAAGGATGTGCTTTGTCCAAGGGAGACTATCTTGGTTCCAAGAAAAGAATGCATATTTCTCGTCCCATCTTTTTGTAATATTTTATTTTTTTGTCATTTTCAATTTTTTAATGAGCTTGAAAAAGAACAAAACAATGCTACATTACAAAGGAGGAACGCGTTTCGGGAGTAAGAAAATTGGTTCCAAGCGCACGAAACATATTGATGCTCAAGGAAAGGAGACATGTACAGGATAAGGACACTTGGGGAAAATTCCTCCATGGGTCAAGGTGTCATATCGCAAAGGAAAAGAGTGTTGCAAGGCTTGCATATACAGAATTCTTTAAAGGTTCAATTGAGAGAAACATGGAGCCGACATTAGGCCAAAGACGTAAAGATGAGGCCCACAATGCAATTAAGCACAACACAATAAGACTCCCTCCATGTGAATTTTAATGAGCCAAGAGAAGGTAAGATCGGTGTTTTTTTCATGTTTAGAGAGTCTGAAAAAACAAAAAAATAAGACTCCATGGAGTACCTTTTTCGAAATTAATCCAATCAACTCGAAAAAGGGTTAAAATTACACCGAAAGGACGTCTTTTCAAAACCATTTTAACGAGTGTGACAAAGACAAGATCACTCAGCTATCTTTTCAATTTTAAAAAGACTGAAAAAGAGTTAAACTATAGAATCAAAACCTTTTTCTAGGTTTAGTCTCCTTAGCCCAAAAAAGTATAAAATATAACTGAGGAGAACTCTCCTAGCCAGATGAATCTCCTAAGGCAAAACAATTTCTGGAATAATCTACTAGATGGAAAAAGGGTTAAACTCATGCCAAGAAGATGTTCTTCTGGACCAATTTTAACGAGTCTGAAGGAACAAGGTCACTCGACGATGTTTTATTATTTAGGGAATCTGAAAAGAGATTAACTATGGACTCCAGGGGGGTTCCTTTTTCGTAATTAATCTCCAAGGGATGAAAAAAAGATAAACCAAAACCAAGGAGAATGTTCCTTTTTTCAAGAATTTAGTTCCTCCAACCCGAAAAAGGGTTAAAATTATACCTAAGAATACTCTTCTAGTGAACCGAATTTCCTAGAGCATAAATTTATTCCTAAAAATATCCTTCCAGACTGAAAAAGGAGTAAACTAACATCGAATAGATGTTCCTTCAAATTTGAGTTTGGCGAGCGTGAAGGTAAAAATTATCTCTCAGAAATCTTTTCAATTTTTGAAAGTCTGAAAAGGGCTTAAAGAAGAATCTAGGGGAGATACTTTTCTCAAGTAATCTAGATGAGATCGAAAAGAATAAATATAGTCTCGTTGTATTTTTCTTTCAAAATTTAAAGAAATCTTGAAAGACAACAAAGTGTGCTCATTAGGGAGTCCAATGGCAAAGGCCAAGAATGATGATTAGAAAAAAGAATGAGGATTAAATATTTAATCATGATGGGACTAACAAGGACTCCCAGGGATATAGGCAAAAATGACAGCATGGACGCCAAAATGTAGCAAAGGATCTACTTAGGGCATCCATGTAGAGGTAGGCTCTACCACCTAATTACAACACTTCTAAAGCAGTAGAGAACATTTTTTGTCGCACTTCGGTGGGATCGATCCTATGGAAAAGAGGAAAAGACAACGATATGCAGAAATATGCGAGTGAAAACCTAACTTATATGCTAAAGTTGGAAAAAAATGACTTTTACCATGGGACGATGTAAATGTAACCTGTTAACATCAATATTTTTAGGGTAAAACTTAGAGTTTGTCTAAAGTTTGAAAATTCATTCCATGGTCTTGGGAAGATCAAGGAATTCCTAGACGAGTCATAGTTAGTGTTTCAAGGTTTATGAGGTCAACAATTAAATAAAGAGTGACTTGAATGTCAGTAAGGGGTCTAGTCATAAGTTGGGTTAAAGGGTGTATTGTCTTTCTCATAAAACACCATCATAAAAAAACAAAGAGTCAAGAGTTTAAAAGTTCATCGTGCTCAAAGTTTTGTAATGGTCCATTTTTTTCTTAGTCTAGAATCATATAACAAAAGTGGGGAATTATGTACTAAGGTCGAGTCATAGGTTAGGGTGAATGTCATGTAAAAGAGTATTATGGTTTATCATCACCTCTCATGAGGTCAAAGAAGGGACAATCATGAAAATCCATGTCATTTGTATCGTTGCAAGATTTAAACATGTGCGCGCTGCACAAGTTCGTTGCACAAATTCCTTAATTTTCATTGAAACTTCTTGTCACCTTGAATAAGTGCTTCCTATTTCAAATTTCAGTCCTTATCCATTGACGCATGTATATTGGCCACCTTTTTGTCTTTCTAAATTTCCTTCATGACCTTTTCATAATCCATACCCTCTCAAACAAGCTCCAAATATCTCTTCTACGTAAATGATCACCCCACTATGAAAATACTATGTAAACCTCATTCTCTACACAAACCCTGTGTGTTGCCATTTTCTACGCAAACCTATTACTCTATTTTTTTTCCACACTCTTCTTTCGTTTCAATCACTGTCTAAGAGACTTTCTTGAAGCCAATTGCATGTTTATCCTTTGACCGAATTCGCCTTTCATATAAATAGTTTTGCTTCATTCGAGCCAAACCATATCCATCCTAGTTTGATGCACAAGATTGCATGATGAGCGTGAAGGTTTTTTTGCTTTGAGTAGTCTGAAATTTACTTTTGCAAGGAAGACATCATAGAACCATGACTTCACAGGGAAAGAAGAAATACAAGGGAGTAAACATGTTTAGATATGAACCCAAAGGGTTGACTTTGGTGAACTCATACTTTGCATACAGGGTGTCCTTTGAGAAAGTTGTATGTATGAGATTCTATGAAAGAGTTCAGGGGTATAATTTGCAGCTAACCAAGTAGTTTTCTTTAATCTTTAATTGTGTCAGCACAACCATTGCAGGGATCACCTTTCCAGTATCAAAAGAAACCATATCAGCTGCTACATAGATCCTTATACAGGGAGAGAATTGGTTTAAAGGTATTCCTTTAGATCCTTTGTTTTATATTGATTTTCTCAAACCTAAGTATAGAAAGAAAAACATTGGTGCCACCATCCCTAGGGAATATGTTTTGGAACCTTATGAGAATATTTTGAGGGTAATCGATAAATACTTTACTTGTGAGGGAAGGTTTGAAAGGGTATATCAATACCACATAAGGATCCTTATGCATTAGACAGGAAAAATCCCCCTAAACTTACCCTTCTACCTATATAGAATCCTAGGAAAAATGGCAGACAAAGTCCAAGCCAGGGATGAATAGCTAAAGAGTAGCTTGTTCCACTTTTCCTTGGTGAAGTTGTTGGTAGTTGAAGAGATTAGAAAGATAAATAGATATTGGGATTCCTTCTTGACCTCAACAAACATTTCCCTGGATCCTAAAGGAGATACCCCCTTTTTTGATGAGAAATTGACATCTAATAGTTCATGGGTGAAAGGAGGAGGTGATGCTAAAAAGGGAAAAGGAAAAGAGATTGAGAATCCATCACCCAGAAAACCAGTTTTGAATAAAAGAAGAAAACTACAATTACAAAGGTAACCTACAAACCAACTTTAAGATGATAATCTAGCCCTTCCAGACTAGAGAGGGATCTATTTGAGACTTGATCTCTGATAGATAGATTTTTTTTGAACTGATGGATAGGTTTAGATTATTGAGGTATCTTTTTCAAGGTTTGTTGGAAAGGAGGTATAGTATCTTTAGGTCTATTGAGTAAATCCCTGAAAGCAAAAGAAAAAAATGACTAGTAGGTAGAACTCCCCAAAGGAACGAAGGCTAAATAAGGTGATGAACTTTTAGTTTTCAGTTTGATTATGTAGGGTGAAAGAGGAACATAAATATATAACAGAATCAGAGCACCATGAAAGATGAATTCTAGCCTTAGTTAATAATTAAGGAATCCAAGGTGACAAGACGTTTCAAGGAAAATTAAGGATTTTGTGCAGCGAACTTGTGCAATGCGCACATGTTTGAAGCTTGCAATGGTACGAATGACATGGAGTGTCATGATTGTCCGTTCTTTGAACTCATGAGAGGTGATGATGAACCATAATACCCTTTGACATGACATTCACCCTAACCTATGAATCAACCTTAGCACATAATTTCCCACTTTTGTTATATGATTCCAAACTTAGGAAAAAATGGACCATTAAAAAACTTTGAGCAAGATGGACTTTTAAACTCTTGACTCTTTGTTTTTTTTAATGATGGTGTTTTATGAGAAATAAAATACACCCTTTAAACCAAATTATGACTAGACCCCTTACTGACATTCAAGTCACTCTTTATTTAATTGTTGACCTCATAAACCTTGACACACTAACTATGACTCATCTAGGAATCCCTTGATCTTCCCAAGACCATGGCATGACTTTTCAAACTTTAGCAAAACATTTTACCCTAAAAATATTGATGTTAACATAACCTATCTCAAAAAATCACCAAACCGTAAGGATGAGTCCATCGGGATGACCGAAAGATAACTCAAAAGAGAACTGAAGTAGCCACCAGGCCATGAAAACTAAAAAAAAGGGTACCAAATTAGGGAAAAAAGGGCAAAAAAAGTCTATAAATGTGACCTATGGAAATTATTTCAGTGTCCGTTCATCAGGGAACTCTTTATTTAATTGATGACCTCATAAACCTTGACACACTAACTATGACTCATCTAGGAATGCCTTGATCTTCCCAAGACCATGGAATGACTTTTCAAACTTTATACAAACTCTAAGTTTTACCCTAAAAATATTGATGTTAACATAATCCATCTCAAAAAATCACCAAATCGTGAGGATGAGTCCATTAGGATGACCGAAAGATAAATCAAAAGAGAACTGAAGTAGCCACCATGCCAGGAAAGTGAAAAAAGGGGTACCAAATTCAGGGAAAAAGAGCAAAAAAAGTCTATAAATGTGGCCTATGGAAATTCTTTCAGTGTCCATTCATGAGGGAACTCTTTATTTAATTTCTAACCTCATAAACCTTAACACGCTAACTATGACTCATCTAGAAATTCCTTGATCTTCCCAAGATCATGGCATGACTTTTCCAACTTTAGACAAATTGTAAGTTTTACCCTAAAAATACTGATGTTAACATAACCCATCTCAAAAAATAACAAAATTGTAAGAGTGAGTCCATCAGGATGATTGAAAGAGAACTCAAGTAGCCACCAGGCCAGGAAAAGTGAAAAAAGGGTACCAAATTAGGGCAAAAAAGGCCAAAAATGTCTATAAATATGGCCTATGGAAATTCTTTTAGTGTCTATTCATGAGGGCACAACCGAGGCTTCTTAATGCATTGGTATAGTACTGACATCCCAATGTAGAGGAATTCATGTTAAAGGGTCAATCATTAACCCCAACCAAAGAGGACATTTTCTTCTTGACCAACCTCTCTAGAAGAGGGGAACCGGTTAACTTGAGAACTTTTCCTCTAGGGTTATACAACATAGAATCTTAAATAGCGATGCATTATGAGGCTAGTACCAAGAAAGTGGGTTCTCAGGTGCCAATTCACAATATTACCAACCTCTCCTTGTGATTTATTCTACTCATGATCAAGTGGATTACTGGATCTACAACACTTCATTAGGCCTCCCGTGCATATATGTACTATGCAGTTCAATGTTTAGAGGCAACGATTTTTTACTGGAGTAATACCATGCTAGAATGCATGAAGAGACAACTCATAGAGTGTCATAGGTGTACCAACAAGAACTTTTGGTTTGGTACCATTTTATGTTCCTTCTTCTTCGAGAGGGTTGTCATTCTCAGTCCGATACAGATAGTACAGAGGAATATTACCTCCTTCCCAGCGGTGTGCATGTGGGTGGTTTTATTGCCAAGACATGGTGGAGGAAGGACCCAAGAGGCCTTCGACGGTTAATTCTTTGACTAATGGGCACATCAAATCCTAGTCATAGAGGACTATACCTATGCAATGATTATCTTCCTTAGATATCCATACATGCTCGTGCCCCTTGGCGAGGAGCGTGACAAGATAGGTAACACATAATTTTTTTTTTTGAAGGTATTTTTTGTTTTTTAGATATATATCCTTTTTATGTGTTTATTAGAGTACTTACTTACAAATCTGTTATGTGCAGATGTGGGACCTTTTCGAATGGTAGAATTCTCTAGGACTAGGCATCGTCCTCGACCAGAGGGAGGACCAACATCTGAAGGAGGGACAACAATTACGGGAGGACCCCTAGCCAAAGAGGCTGACAGAGTCCTATGATGAGTAGAGAAGAACCTCATGACTCTCACTCATGTAGTTCCTATGGCTGATATTGAGGATCTCCCCCCATATATGAAGCCACATGTAGTAGGGGCTCCTCGGACCTACTTACAATTATTCCAGCATCTTGTGAATTCCATTGTCCACTATATCAGGGATAATAGGCCTAGACCTTAGATAGCGTCGGACTATGTACGTTCTGAGGACACTTTTGTACTATGTATTTGAGGGATTAATCCAAACGATGTATATCGATTAACTTTTAGGCTTTCATGCCCACTTTTGTACTCATGACACCATTTTGGATACACACACACACATCTTTCTTGTTTTATGGATGACATTTTTTACAAATGTATTTACATGTATGTGTGTGTTTTACTTTTACATGTGAGGAACATACCAATATAAAACTTGATTAGCTAGATTATCAATTAAATGATTAAATCTCATAGGAACATGAATATAAGTAATATAATCAAAATATCGTTCTAAGAGACATACCCTAAGGAATCGTCGATGAAGAGTGGGATCATAAACGTGGTAAGCCCCATTTAACTAGGACACAACCAGTTGAGAATCTAAGTAAACATGGAGATGAAAAATACCATGTGACAAAGTGTCACGTAGTAATTCTATCAGTGTGATGTACTCGAAAACATTATTGGTTGTGTCGCCTAGACAAATACCTCCGGAAGATAGCAATTGGCCTCCGAGTGTGAAAATCACCCAAGCTGCAGAAGAAAGCCTATGAGTGTGTCATCTAGTGCTATTCGCAAACCTAAAGTAAACCTATGATTCACTTGACATCTGCCACAGTGAAAAAGAAGACATAAATAACTACACATCCACAAAATGAAAAAAGACAAAAAATGTATAAAAGACTATACATATATACAAGAATCCACCCAGGTGACCAACCTAAGAGTAGTACTTCTTAAGTTAGATCCCATTTCTAGGATCCGCTAAGGCCTTTCCCTCGAAATCAACCAGATGGTAAGCGATGCCCCCTAGCAAAAGCCGGGTGAAATGTAGTGAAATCAATCCCCCACTTGGTGAAGGGACCAACAACAATGACCAGAAACATAGGAGAAGGGTGTGCCCTCATATTATGACAAAATATCTGGCATGGGTGACACTTATTGACTTCTTCAACACAATCTTTGATTAACAAGGGCCAGAAGTATCCTGCGTGAAGAATATTTTGGGTTTTTTCCAACCCAGATAGATGACCACCACATGCTCGAGTGTGAAAATCGTTCAAAACGAGCTCTGCTTCTTTGTGGGTAAGACATTGTCGAAGAATTCAATATACACCTTAACGATACAAAGTGTCATCGAGTATAAGATATTTTCACGCTTGGTGTTGTATTTGTCGACGCTCATTGTGAGAAGCAGAAGCGGGGCACTTCAAAGTATAAAGATACACAAGTATATCTCCATGCTAGGGGTCTGAAGATGCAATTAGAAATAGATTTTTCGTTCATAGGTGACTCTTCGGGTATAATATCAGCAGACTCGACTGGTAGTTCTGAAATTAGTTCGGCAAAGACCAATGACTTTTTAGATTTCGTGGAGACAAAATCCAAGTCAAATTCATGTAGGATAACTATCCATATACTAATATTTCCACCAATGACCCATCGCATTAACACATATTGGAAAGGGTTGACGATGACAATGATGATAGTCTTGCGAAGTAAAATATAGTGACGAAACCGTTGGACAACGTGGAAAAATTACAAAGAAAGTTTCTCAACATGAGAGTAGTTGATTTTTGGTCTGACTTGGCCTCAACTAAGGTAATAGATAATTTTCTCTTCGAGCATGTCATCCTTCTGAACCAAGACCATGCAATTGGTCGAATATGTAGCAACCAAATGCAACAAGAAATATTTGTTATAATCAGGAGGCCTGAGCAGAGGGGTGGACATCAGGTCACATTTCAACGCTTCAAAGGATCATTGAGCTCCTTCATCTGAGTAGAATGGGACCCCTTTTTTCAAAATATGCATGAAGCCTTTAGTGATCTCATCATAATTAGCGACAAAACACCGAAAAAAAATTGCTTTCCTCTGTAAGCTCTGAATCTAGGGTATTGTGCGTGGGGGAGGAAATTGAACTATCACCTCAACCTTAAGAGGATCGACTATGATCCATTTTTTAAAAATGATGAAACCTAATAAATGACTAATGTCCCGCAAAAAATGCACTTGTTTAGATTCATGCAGATCCGATAGTAGCGACATCGTTCAAAGAGTAGTCGTAAGTGGGCAAGATGATTGGATCTCTTGTGAGAATGTGATGCTAGATCATCCAGGTACACCTCGACTATTTGTTTAAGGTCATCAAAAGTGAACGACCTAGCCCGCTGAAAGGTAGCTCCAACATTTTGCAGGACAAAAGGAATTTTTCGATACGCGAAGGTACCGTAAGGACAAATAAAATCCATTTTATGTTTGTCCTTGGGTTTGATTTGAATTTGATTATATCCTGAAAAAATGTCCATGAAATAAAATACTTCGTAACCCACACACTCATCGACAATCTGATCAATAAATGGGGTTGGAAAAGTGTCTTTCGCAAAAACTTTGTTCAAATCACGTAAATCCATACAAACACGAATCGTGCCCTATTTTTTGTTGACAGGAACCGGGCTTGATACCCATTCTATCAATTATACAGGGTAGATGAAACCAACTTTGAGAAGTTTCTCTACTTCAACCTTTATCATCGCTTCTTTTCTAGGATTGATCGGGTGAAGCTTCTATCGGACCGATTTGACATTAGGATAAGTTTTAATATCATATTCAACAATTCATGGGTTGATGTTTAGAATCTCCTCGTAAGACCAAAAGAAAACATCACGAAAATCCTTAAACAACTTGGTGTAAAATATGAATCTCTTCAGGGGAGAAATTCACTCTGACAAAGACATTCTCCATGACTCCAGGGGTTATGGAGATATTGATAGGAATCATTGCAGTAATACTTGCCATGTTTCCCTCTGCGTATACTCTGTGTGTAGCTATAGGGTTAATAGGACAAGGTTTATCTCCATTCATGTTCAAAAGAAAATCTCTCGCCTATACTCTCCTAATGTCGGGAAGAAAATAAGATCTATGGTACAGATCATCCCAAGGTCTTTCAGGACTGATAATTGCCTCCATAATTGCCTCGTCAAAGGAAAAGACTAATTCTGAAGGGTCCTGAGTGGCGAGAGAGTCTTGAGCCCAAATAGGCTCGAGAAGTGGATCTAGCTCTTGTGGGGGAGCCAGATCGGGGTTGGTCGAGGCTTGCTAGAGAACACTATATGCAACCTCAACAACAGATATGAGCATGGCCATGCCAAGGTTCCCTATCCATTCCATCGAAGCCGATGGGAAAGCTAAAGTCCACAAGTCATGAAAGTAGCTTGTTGTAAAAGATGACACTTGAAAAATGGCAGCCTTTAGCTGGTCAAGGACAATCGAAATAAACCTTACATCATTAAAATGCACTGGATAATCAAAAGTTCCCATCAATGAAGGAAACAATTTGGCACCTAAGTTGATAATTCCTAGCTGCAGGTTATCGATTATCAGGACTGTGGAAGCTCTCTATAAAGGGTCAAGATGAGAGAAGAAAAATTGGTCTACAATTATAATTCGACCTTCATGAGGAAAGCATAGAACCTGAAAAATGGTGGCTACAGCCACATGCATTGCGTAAGTCCAACTTTGTCCTAGAAAAATATTGTAGTTGAGAGGGGCATCGACTACTTCAACCTTGACGCACACAGTTTTACCCTCTAACTACACGAGGAAATAAGGAATTATACCGTGAGTTCTGAATGATCGACCATTAAAATTCATAAGAAACATAGATGACAGAGACAACTCAGACTGGCCAATGGCCCTCCAACATGCCAACAACATCATGCAATTCGAGGAACCCTCATCAACCACGGTACAGAAAATGTTTCGTGTCAACGATTTTTTGGTGTACGCTACTACTATCTAAAAGGAGACGTGGTGAGAAAGACTAGGGTTAAGGTCAGTCGGATCGAAAATGATTGTCCCTAAGTTATTGGGCTCTACTTCTCCCAATATTTTTGGTCGTTTTCTTTCGTGGGAAAACCCTTTTAAGAATGGTTCATTTAAAGAGAATGTGGGGGAGGGAAGATTATATCTAGAGCTAATATCTTTAGGTATGAGGGACGTTACTCGCTTCCCCTGTTTTCTCATGATGTTCTCCGTAGTAGTGTAAAACTATTTGAGGCACCATTGTGCTTCCTCGTTGTATGGGAAGATTTGTGGTCGAGCAACTACCAGATGAATACTGGTTTTCAATATATTCTAGTACATTCTAAAACTTCGCCATCTTCAGGGAAATCTACGGAATCGAATATCCTGTAGATCTCTTCAAATCTGGGGCAATGGTCTTTTCCAATGTGAAGAATAGTGTCATTCATTAGATTTTTGGTTGGCCGAGATGATGATTCAGGCCTTGCGACACCCTAGAAGTACATCGAACTCTTAGATCTCTTGGGGTTCTGGCTTTCCATGATGAATAACCAAATTATCCTGTAATAACATGATGAAATGAGTATCAACTTAACTTAAGTATAACACATTAAATGTAATAATGAAAGGTTGGTTAAACAATAGAAAATAGGTTACACGTAATCAAGCAATTGTAGTAATAAAGTAGGAGCTCTCAACAAACACAGGGATCAAGACAAAACACAAGCTTTGTAAACTATGTTTCGAAAACTTACAGTGTAAGCTGTGTTTGAAAATGGGTATTTTTATAACTCACAATGCATATTAGCATAACACAAGTATGCCATAACCTAGGTGTGTATGAGGATCTTACTAAATCTGGTCCTAAATTCTCCTGCTCATACGCATCATCTCTATCATTAAGGCTCGTAAAGACTAATGGATGCCTTGATTCGTGCATGGAGGAAAGTGTCAAACTATATTTTAAAATAAGATCGTTATCAGGATCATGCATTTGAAAGGCGAGAGATCATGGGTTATTTCAAGCTCCGAGGGGAAGGGTATCAAAGCTATATTCCCTCATACGTGGACCAATGGGTGGACCTAGCACATAAACCAATAATTAGTGTTATGGTAAGAGGTGGGACTCGTCGGGGTATTGGTATCGGGTTAAATCAGGATGAGGTCGAAACTAAAACCCGAAGGGAAGGTATCGCCAGTATATTCATTTTCTTCTAGAAAGGCGTGCTAAATGTGTGTCATAGAAGATTTTAGAACATAGGTGTCGGAGCTTTGAAGGATGGGAATACACTTAAGCTCTGACGGCTGTGGTATTGACGAATATTCTTTCAGCCTGGGAGAAGGTTCATGATACACATGTGGGAAGGTTCACGAGGCTATTGGAGTTTTATCTTTGGATTTCTAGAAGATGGGGCTCAAGAAGGATTCCAGTGAGAAAGGTATCGAAGGGAATATTCCTTCGATACTTTAGATATGTGTTATGTCCAAAAAACAATAAAGGCAACTCATTAAAGAGAAGTAAACCGGGGAGTCAAAGATCCAATATTGGGATGCCATTTGGGGAGATGGTTTTTTGACAGGTCATATTGGCTCGGGAGACAAGGAAGTTTGGATTTTATGTAATGAGTCGCCATGGTTTCATTGAAGGAAAGAAACGTATGTGTTAAATTCATTGGAGTTCGATGATCGGAGTATAAGTTAACATATGAAGTAAGGGACTCTGATGAACATGATCCCAAAATAAATTTGAGTTAATCTTGTGTTGTCTTAGCGAAGTTTGGATGTACGTCTTGTACGATAGAAAATAGGAAAAAAATGAAAACAAAATTAATGGACCCATAAAATTTAAAATTTTGGGGAGTTGTTGGAGGGGAGCCACAACAAGACTCATAGCCCCATCTCTGAGGTGATTTGTTGCTAAGAGAATTAGAGAAACAAAGTTTATGGTTGAGTGGAACTTCCTTAGTATGCATACGATTGAGAAAATCATTTATAAAACATAAGTGTTTTGATCACCGTGTCATTTACAATTTATTGTTGTGATTGAATGCTACATTTACTATGTATTTTGTATGCATGAATGTTGTTGCATGTGTTCAATCATTTGCATTCATGTTTTTTTATTGTTAATTATAATAGCATGAGCATACATATCATGGTGCACATATCTTTCCACATTTAAATCAATATGTTAGTCGATACATGGCCCAACCATGGATTTGGGTACATCACACCTTGTATAATTTTTTTTTTTTTAATTTATAACCACTTAACTCTAATTGTT
>JASDQU011248358.1:0-20562 GCA_032191745.1 Picea mariana | reverse complement strand
GTAATGGAATCAAAATGTCGAGATAAAATCCTAACCTGCAGGTATTTGCGAAAGAGGCAAGGATCACGGACGCGGTACACATTGTTGAGCTGGAGAACGACTTGTTGAGATTCGAGGAAGACGCTAAGGTGACGAATATGATGATGTTGGGCATCGACCAGGAGGCCAATGAAAGAAGTGTATTCAGCTTGGTTGTTGGTTGTTGACCCCAAACATATGCCACTTGAATGGAGCATTTCATGTGAGGGGGTGTAGATAGCCCAAGCAGCTGAAGTGAGATTTTGTGTCCAACGGCTGGCGCCGTCAGCGTAACCGATGTGGTAGGATGGTGGAGGAAGCATCTGTCAATAGCACAAAGGATAGTTTAGATGTGAGGGGAGGAGAGAAAAAAGATTAAAAAATGCTAGAAAAGAAATAACCTAAAGTAGAATGACTACTTTTAAGCATAAAATTTCTTGAGATACAACCTGTTGATGGGTTCTTTGAGAGAGAGGCCTTCAGGAGAGGCCAGGATATATGTGCCTTTGGTGAGGCAATGTTGAATGATGTATGGGCCATGCCAGAGTGATTCAAATTTTCCATGGCCAAAGGTATAATGAGCGATATGCCAGGATGAGGTCGCCTTCGCGAAATGAGCGAAGGTTGACATGGCGATCAAAGGTAGCCTTGGATCGTTTTTTAGCTGCCTCGTTGTTCTGTAAGGAAGATCGACGATCTTCATCCAGAGACTCCAAGTTCAGCAAGCACTGCTCCATTGGAGTAGTGTCAGGTAATAGCTCAATTGTGGTGTGTAAGGTGGGAATTTCGCACTCGATGGGGAGAGTGGCATCAACCCCATGGACTAAATGAAATGGTGTGAATCCAGTAGCCGTTTTCACAGCCGTTCGGTAAGCCCATAGCACAGAAAATAAAATATGATGCCAATTGGTTTTATGTTTATTAACTGTGCGCTGTAACATGGTCTTGAGGACTTTGTTAACTGCCTCGACCTGTCCATTAGACTGAGGGTAATATGGTGAGGCAAACTTCTTAGAGAAGCCTAACTGAGATGAGAGTTCGACGAAGATCTCATTCTCTAAGTGTTTCCCATGGCCGGAAACGAGTTGGAGGGGTACTCCAAAGCAGGATATGACGTGGTTAAAGAAAAAACGTGTTGCAGTGTCAGTGGTGTTGTTGAAAGTAGGCATAGCTTCTGCCCATTTGGTGAAGTAATCAACGGCGACAGTGATGTATTTGTGACCATTGCTGGAGGGGGGATTGCAAGTCATGAAGTCGATGCCCCATTTACAAAAAGGGTCGGCAGTAATGACAGGGTGGAGAAGAGCAGGGGGAGCCTGGGCTTTGTTGGCATAGAGCTGACATTGCTCACATTGTTTCACAGCATGAATGCAATCATGAAACAAGGTACGCCAAAAGTAACCAGCTCGGATAATCTTTTGAGCAGTGGAGATGCCCGAAAGATGGCCCCCACATGTGTCATTGTGGCAGTCATTTAAGACTCTATCAGCCTCGTCAATAGTCAGGCATCGACGAAGAATGGTCTCGATGCCCCGCCGGTATAGGATGTCTTCGATAAGGAGGTAGCGGGGAGCCTGATGGCGAATACGTCGACGATCATCTCGTGAAAGGTGGGTATCGAACTTTTGAGTTCGGAGGTAGATGAGGAGGTTGCCATACCAAGGATCATCCGGAGTGATGTAAAAGAGATGTTCGTTGGGAAAGTCGGTGTTGACGGGGGCACTGGTGGTGTCAGAGGGGAGGGTTGTGACAATTTCAGTGAGAACGAGGGCCTTCTTACTCTTAGGTGTTGAGAAATCGAGGTCATATTCCTGAAGGATCATGATCCATCGAGCGAATTTGTCATTAACTTGTCGATGGCTAAGAAAATACTGCATAGGGTTGGAATCTGCGAAGACCTTTGTGGTACGAAGCAGAATGTAATGGCACAGTTTCTAGACTGTGAGGACAACTACAAGAGCAAGTTTCTCTTCATATTTATACTTCAAGGGTGGTCCTGAGAGGTTCTTACTAACGTAATAAATGACATGTTCATGATTATCATCTCTGAGCTGGACGAGGACGCTGGCTACTGATACAGCAGATGCTGATACATAGAGGATATAGTCGCGATTATAGTCAGGTGCACTAATTAAACGTGCATTTGAAAGCACAGCTTTAAGATCGTCAAATGACTATTAGGCATGGTCATCCCAGTGAAAAGGGATGTCGTGACGTAGTAAGCGGAGAAAACCGTGTGTGCGTATGGCGTAATCTGGGACAAAGCATCTAAGAAAGTTATCTTTTCTCTGTAGGCTCTTAAGTTGTCGTAAATTCCGGGGAGGTGGAATTTCGGCGATAGCTTTGACTTTGAGGGGGTCCATGGTAATACCGCTTTGGAAAATAATAAAACTGAGGAGGCACCCTACGGTGACACAAAACACACACTTGAGAGGATTCAAGCAGATGTTGTATTGACAACATCGTTGAAAGAAGGTTCGTAAATCATCGAGATGTTGGGTGCATATCTTGGATTGAGTTGTAAGGTCGTCCAAGTAGGCGAGGATGATATTAGCCAGATCGTGAAAGATGTATATCATCGCCCACTGGAAAGTTGTGCTGACATTCTTTAAGCTGAAAGGCATGACACGATATGCAAAAGTACCCCACGGGGTAGTGAATGCGGTTTTATATTGATCGGCGGGGTGAATTTGAATTTGATTATAACCAGAGAATCGGTCCATAAAGGAGAGAGCCTCATGGCCTTTGCAGTCGTCGATAATTTGATCGATAAAAGGTGTTGGGAACTTGTCTTTGGGACATGCATGATTGAGATTGTGAAATTCCGTGAAAACGTGGATAGTGCCTTGTTTTTTGTTAACGGGAACAGGGTTGGAAACCCATGAGGTATAGGCGATGGGGTAAATGAACCCGATAGCACGTAACTTGTCAATTTCGGCTTTGATATCCGCTGCTTTGGATGGGTGTAGCGGTCGTTATTTTTGGCGAACTGGTGTAATGTTGGGCTAGGTGTCGATGCGATGTTCGACAATAGAGGGATAGAGGCCAGGCATTTCCGTGTATGACCAGGCAAAAATATCCCTATATTCCTAGAAGAGGGCTTTATATGCATCGATTTCCTGAGGAGTGCAAGTAGCTCCAATGGTAATTTCTTCGACGATGCCATTTTTAATGGAAATGTCGATTTTGATGGTGGGGGAAATGTTGGCCATATTGCCTTCTTCAAAAGCATAAGGGGAAAGAATGGGATTGTTGAACTAGTCGATAGGCCCGGAGGGGATAAAATCCTTGGTTTCGACTGTGTAAATGGGGTTTTGGTTAGGAGGCATGGGGGCTTCCTGTGGAGAGAAGAGTGCGCGATGGTGTAGCACATCCTAGGGAAAATCTGGGTAGTTTAACTCTGTTAGTGGTTCTTCATTGCATTGGAAGTGACGGGAATACAAGGGGTCGTGAGGAGTGATCTCGGTGACAGTAGTCGTGTGGTTGCCCCTAGTGAAGATGCAGGGGGAACATTGCTAGGAGATGGTGAGGGTTCACTCGACATAAACCATATATTGAAGTACTGAGGGGTACCCGTGGTAGTTGGGTGGAGAGTGCCCGTAGGGGAATGAGCGGGAGAGTTGGGGGGGTTGGGGGGTGAATCCTCAGATACGTCATCTAAGAACCATGGAGGGGTTGGGAGTGCCTCAGGTTCGGGAGAAATGACATGAAGAGATGCTAGTGACGAGGTAACATCAATTATTGCCTCTATGGGTTGGTGAAGCAGGGTCAATTGATGTTGCCTGTATTCAAGGATCATGGGACACTGGTAGGTAAAATGAGCTAATGAATCGCAGAGAGAGAAAGGGCATCTCATACGTTCACTGACTGAAGTGGTGACATAACGAATTTCAGTGATATTTTTTGAGGAGGACGTAGCAAGATTGGGGTTGTTCTGGAAGTTCTGGCGCACTACGGCTAATTTCTGCCGAAAGCGTGGTAGGGCTGGGCAATGATGGGTATAATGGCCATACTCTGAATATATAGCACAAGCGTATTTGTTCCTCAACCCTTTACTACTGGAAGGGTGCGTGGTAGTGGTGGGACTAGCAGTAGTGACATATGGTGTGGGAGTTTGATTGAGGGGGATCAAATTCCGTAGTTCAGGTAGTGATGGACAATTGTTGGTTTGGTGGCCCTCTTTCTCACATAGTGCGCAAGGTGGTGGGATGCATGGAGGAAGTGGAGNNNNAGGGGGGTTAGTGAGTGGGGGGGTGGTGGGGGTAAGGATAGGAATCGTCATGGGGATTCTTTCTTGTGGGGGAATGGATGGTCAAGGGACCATCTCTGGTGGGTGTAAATACCACACTGGGATTGCTATCACCATATTAGGTAGTGTGAGCATCGCAGCTACCTGAAAAGCTTTGATACCTGGTGGAGGGTAAAAGAAGGGAATTTGAGTGATGGGTTGGGGAACTGTCTCCCAAACGGGAACATGTCCTGGGGGAGATGTGGAATCGTGGACTGGTGGGTTCGACGAGTGTCCAGGAGGTTCTAGAGGGGGGGTTTCTGCGACGAGTGGGACATCAGATGTGACAGAAGCCTCTGTAGGAGGAAGGGTATTCTCTGTGTTAGATGATATGATGCATACTTGATTGGAAGGAGGAAGGAGTGGTGGTGCTCCATGGTATGTTCCCAACAAGGATGGATCTTTAAAAATCCCTGGGCCCATCTCGACGAGGGGATATGCGTCATGGTTTGTGTGGATGAGAGGAAGAATGTTATCGATGTTGGCAGATGGATTAGGCTCATAATGTGAGACTTGGTCAATGGTAATGATCTTCCCATTGTGGGGGAATATCATTGTCCTAAAGACAAAAGATGCCACTGCCTTCATAGCGTACATGTAGCTACGACCGAACGAGATATTATAATCGAGTGGGGCATCGATAACTTCTATATCGATGAGAATAGTCTTGCCCTCGAGTTCAACGGGGACATTTTTAAAGAGCCCTTCAGGAGAGGAGGGTCATCTGTCATAAGCGTGTAATGTGATGGAAGAGGGTATGAGTTCCGGGGAACCAAGTTTCTGCCATACCATTTTGGACATAATGCATGTAGATGCACCTTCATCGATGATACACTGATGAACTGTTATGTTCCATATTTTTACTGGTATTTGAAAAGCAATCAAGGTGGGAAGACGAGGTTCGCCGCTGTCAAGATCGAAGGTAATGAGTTAGGTATATACAGGGTTGACTACCCCCAAGGCGGAAAGTAGTGATTTCTGCTGAGTAGGACAAGTCTGGAGAACTTCCAAGACTAACATGGTAGTTGGGGATTTGCTAAGTCATCTACCAAACTATAGTTATGATTTTCCTGAGCCTGTGGGTTGTGGACATTCCTACACAATGGAATGCGAGGGATGCGAAGTGGTGGTTTTGCGGATGGGCGAGGGATCACCAATGGGGGTCTCGTCAGTGGAGGGTTTGTCTCGGGAGGGATGGGGGGAGACTCAGAGGATGCATGATACTGATGAGTACGTGTTTGCAGAAGGATTTCTTCCTCACTTGTGAGGAGAATTGTATGATCTGCTAGATTGTTGGGGTTGAGGTATTGTCCTCTCTGCGGGGTGGGATGATGTGTGTCTTGCTGGTTATTTATCACACCTTGATGTGGAATAGGATTTTGCAGCATGGCGGGAGGGGGTTGCTGCACGTATTGTTGTGGTGCCTGTTGAGGGGCAGGCTGTGCAGGAGAATGGGGAAGACTACCAGAGTCTTTCAACTATTTGAAATCAGCGATCTGAGGGAAATGATGAGTGTAATGGACGAACTCACCACAAAGGGCACAAGGGAAGATGGTTTTAACATTATTTCACCCTTGACGTTTATTATTATTGCCCCCTTGGGGGTTTTGGTTCCCTTGGTTCTAGTTGCCCCCAGTGGGTTGGTGCTGTGGGGGTTGATTCCCGCCTTGACCTGGGTTGTTGTTATTCCTGTTCTGTCCTTTCTTCTTGGCATTGTTCGATGGATGGGTTGGATTGGCTGTGTTCAACTGTTCAAAATTCTGGTATTGTTGAGGAGCAGAAGGTTGAACAAAATTTACCCCCGCATGAGGATGTGGGGGAGCCATGGGTTATGGAGGACTGGAAAATGGGAAGTATGGATTCTGTGGTGGTACTGATCCATAAGGTACATAGGAAAGCATAGTGCTTTCTCTAGTACTATAATCTGAGGTTGAGGGAGTACCACTGGTTGTTGGAATAGGTGAATGTATGGGGGGTGTCGGCAGTGGCCCATTGATGGGTGGAGGTATAGCAATAGGATATGGCTGTTGATAAGGGGGTGGGGGGTAATAAGAAGTGCCCCCGTATGCCGGTGGGTATTGAGGTGTGCCATACATCAGTGGTGGTTGGGATTGTGGACCGTGGTTTGTGGTGGCACCGATCAGTCTGTTTGTGGAGTGAGACATCCCAGGTTTGCCTTCGTCAAATGGCACAGGTTTTGGGAGATCAGGAAGTACCGTGTATAGGTACCCTGACTATGCATAGATGAGGTCATACTATTGGGCCTTGCTGATGGCTTCCTCTTCAGATTGAGGGAAGGTGGAAGCTACATCCTTTCCAAGAAGAGAGAAAAGTGATCTAAGAAACCAGTCGAGACACTGTTGCTTGGTGGTTTATGCTTTGCACAAACTACGTTGCCTACGCCACTCGTGAATATGGTCCGCGATGTGTGTGGCGGAGGTCTGTTTAAAATTAGAAAGTAGTTCTAGACCATTGTCGTGGAGGATGGGTAATTGGAAGAAGGTCAAGAATTCTTTGGCTAATGACTCAAAAGTTGCGTGGGACCCCGATTTTTCTTCGACATACCATTTAGGTGATGGGCCAGTGAGTGTGCGTTGAAATAATTGTAGTTTGATGGAATCATCCATAATGCTATTGGAGGAGCACCATAGGTGAAAGGTCATGACATGATTAGTAGGGTCATCGCCTACCTTTCCTTCAAACTTTGGTATGTCTGAAGGTAGTTTGGTGGGCATTGCAGGCCATGTGGGATCATGCAATATAGGATCATTCGTAAGTTTGGTGAGATCCGGTATGTTGAGAGAGGCCAAATATAGCATCTATAGTGGGGGGGAGGATTAGCTCCAGCCATAGTGTGTTGTGAACCTAACCCTTGAGGGGGGCTAGGTGGGTTGGTTCTCCCTCCTTGAGAGGAAGTGGGTCCCTTGCTTCTGTGTAAAGGAGAGCGAGTGAACAGATGGCCTTGGGAAGTTGACCCAAGTAATGTAAAACCAAGAAAAGCTGATCCTAGGATAGTAGCACTCACAGGAGTGTGTGAAGGAGGTGTCAATGAGCGGGCACGACCATATACTCCCCCTAAGATAGGAGGGAGGTTTAGCAAGTGTCGTGAACGACGAGGGTTCTATGGTTCCCCTATGATGTCAGACTAGCTGTGTGAATTTGTGCAAAAAGTGGTGAGAATAATATAGAAACAAGATTCTTTGTGTTGAATGTTTACACAATATATATATCCAAATCAAATTGTAATCAGATGTGAATCATACATAAAATGTTTTGAAATAGAAGCATATATATGGGTAAGTGGGTTTTTGTCCACGTGGGGGAATAAAAAATAAATCAAATGCTCGTGTCCTAGAAGACGTAACGTCCTGCCTCTCAAATAGCACTAGACCTTCCAATAGTACTCAACAGTGGGGTCTGAAGTCACTGGAAGAGAAACTAGTGAAGGATGAAGTAATTGGTTATAATGAGGGGTAAAGGGGGCATATCCCGAAAGAGTTGGCGATATTTCCCAATAGCCACACAAAATCCAATCAAGGTGCAATTGCAGCCCACAATTGCCACCTAGGTAGATGTCCTAAAGTTGGTCACTAGGTACCTCAGTCAAAGTGTGGCATTTAGATTTTCATCCTAAGAAATGGGTCACTGGCTAGATCCCGTCCAAGAGGTGGGTGCCTCAAGGGGGGACACATAGAACAACCGGACCTCGTCCTTTGACCCTTCACGGGTATCTCCCTGCCTTATGGTAATTGGAACACTTGACTTGGAGGATTTTCAGTTCCCTATTTGACAACCTCTATGTTTTGACAATGTGAGAACCAGATAACAGGGAGTTATTTGGATGCCTATCCCCGAAATCCTACCTAGACTAAAAAAATTCTTTTGGCACCTCCTGTGGAGGAAAAATTAGTTATTTTTTAGACATATTTTAGATGTAGTTGTTTTGGGAGGTTGGGGGTGCAAACCAACCTCGTTGATTAAAAGTGGGAGTGGATAGTTTCGTCAAGAAAAGGGTGGGGTGTTTTCAGAATCCCTTTGGAGGAAACTTACTTTGACCTCCACATTTCAAGAAGAAGCTAGGTGAGTGATAAGTGACTTTTGTGTGTGAGTGAAAGTGTGCCAATTTTTAGTGAATTAGATGTCACCTTGCTGCATGTGGACTTCGCTTGGTCCTTACAAGAGTTTGATTACTTAATTAACTAAGTGCCTTTGGTACAACCTTGCGTAATTCAAAAGTCCCTAGGAAGCTAGCATGTGGACATGTGGGTCTGTTACTATCCTTTTAACTCCCTATTGTGATGTAATCTAAGAAAAGCTTTGAAACGATCCTAGATTGAACATGTGGGCATGTATGGGCGTGTTACAAACCTTTAAACTTCCCTAGTGTTTTGATCTAAGAAAGCAAAAATTCAAACACTATCCTATCTTTGCTGCATGTGGGCATGTATGGGCCCATTACAATAGTGGGCATGTATGGGCCCATTACAATATTAAGATGTGTTTGAAAAGAAAACTAAGAGGAGTCCCAAGAAGGGTTGTTGTCCTCTCCTAAAAGGTTTTTAATGTTTCTTTAAGGGAGATGAAATCGTTTCACAATCTTTTTCTGATTCTTAAGATCGCTTGGAGGTGTGAGAGAAGAGCATACTAAGCGATTGTTACTCAACTTCTAGTCCCAATGTAAGTTAGATGTGAATAAAAATGATTTCCAACTTATATTGTGAGTCAAAATAGGCCATCCATGTGGCAAAAAGAAAAGAAGGGAAATTGATTTTATCCTCCTAAGTGCCTATGTGTGTTTGACTAACCCCTTTATATGATGAGGGGACTAAGTGTGGTGTTGCTTTAAAACATGCTTGACATCATTTTTAAGAAGGAAAATGGCCTTCCCCACATCTCAACAACTTTACAATATGAAATTTTGCACAGATGCGCGGGCCCTAGTGAAGACAGAGGTGCATAGAGCGCATGCGTCCGAGAAGAGACAAGTTAAAAAGTGCACGTGCATAGAACAGAACCGTGAGTCAAGCGCATGGGTGCACGATGCACGTCTGTGGGCTGAAAAACCTGCGCATATGTGGCACACAACTGAGAAAGAAAAATCCGAATAGATTTCTCTCAATTCGACTTGGAATTGGCTAGTTGGCAGGTCGTCTTAAGCCGGTTAGTGCACCTGCAAGTTAAACAAACTAAAAGAAGAGCAAAATAAACCCAAATGAGGTAGGAAATTGATAGCTTTCCCCAATGGAGTTGCCAATCTGTTGCGCCTCTTTCGTCACCTTGGTGATCAAATAAGAGGTGCTTGCAAGCTCAGTTGGGTCTGTTGAGCAGGACAGCTATAGAGAAAAGAGTTAGAGAAAGAAAACAAAAACTAGGATTAAGAATTAAACTAAGAGATGCAATAAAAACAAAATTCATGAGCATAGGGACATAGAAACAAAAAGATCCATGTCACCAATGTTTGAGGCTGATCTATTGATGAAAACAAAGCACCAAGAAGAAAGGGGACTATGAGTCCCTTCTTCCTCCAAGGGAAGGCTCTTGGACCCTCACTAGCTAGCTCTTCTTACAACAAAGAAAATGGAAAATGGTGATGAAAGATCTCTTTACAAATCCACTCAATGGTGAGGTGGATTGTCCAATGTAATGGTGCCAAAATGCTCTTTTCAAGGATGGAGTCCTTAAAGCAATATAGGTAGCATAACATTACTTTGAATTCCTTGAGAAATTAGGTGCATTCATGGATTTTTATAGCATTGCTTTGGGTTATTGTTTAATTGCTTTGTAGTGTGAAAATAGGCCATTTAAAGCATTATTAGGTCTTTGACCAGCCCACCATTCAGATCCAGCCCAGATTTGAGGGTCAAATCGGATTGGGAGCTGAACCATAAGTGGTTGGGAGGCTGACCACTTCAATAAATGCACCGTTTATCAGGTGCACATCTTTTTGCGCTAATAGTCGCGCATCGTGCGCCTGTGCATGATTTCTACGTTCCTGTTCCGTGCATGCGTGCACGCTAGCGCCCAATGTCTGCAAAGTGCTCTTCAATTTTTCACTACTTTGTATAGTTTTTGACCTTTTTTGAATGCTGTGTTATTAATGCAGGTCCATGAATGACTTCATCACTGTTTGATGATGCTGACTTCTTGTAACCATGTGCTGACGAAATTTCAGTGATAACAGCCTCTACTCTATTTGGGTCAATTTTTACTCCTTCAGCCGAGACAATATTTCCTAGCAGCTTACCTTCCTTCATGGAAAAAAGAGAATTCTTTGGATTAAGTGACAACCCATATTTTATGCACTTTAGAAACACCTTCTCTAAATGATGGTAATGCTCTTGATTAGACTTGGAAAATACTGTGATATCATCCAAGTAGAAAACCAAAAACATGTCTTTCTCTCCAATAAATGCAATGTCCATTGCACATTGGAAAGTTTCCCCTTCATTCATGAGACTTAAAGGCATCTTGGAATACATGAATGTACCCCAAGGAGTGGTAAATGTTGTCTTTTCTCTGTCCTCTAGTAATACAAAAATATGAGTGTATCCCCAAAACCCATCAATCATTGACATCCTGACTGAATCTGTCTTTTCTCTTCTTTCTGACAGTGACCAATTTACCTATCCAATCAAAATACCTCATAGGTATAATGATCTGGGTATTAAGCAATTTTTTGACCTCTTTCTCCGTAATGGAAAATAACATAGGGTTGATCTTGCTGAGTTTTTGTCTGAAATATTTGATGTCATATTTCAAAGGCATTCTATACTCATCGATGCTAGTATAATTATTTTCCAAGTCCTCATACTTCCATGCAAAACATCAGCAAATTCTTTCAACAGTTTGATATATTCATCCCTTTGATTTTCTGACAAACTACTGGACAATTTGACATATTTAGGTTCTTCTTCGGTGCCTAGATTACATTATGTCATATCTGCATTTTCATTAGAACCACTCACTTTCACATCCACATCATTGTTTTCAAACAATCTCTCCAAGGGAACCAATCCTTTAGGAATGTGATTTCTAGGCAACTGAACAATTTTGTGATCTGCAATCTTGTTCAAAAATTTATCAGTATGTAGATTTTTATTATCATCTGAATCTTGGTCAATATGAAGAGAAGAAAATTCATCTACTGTTTCCAAAAACCTCTTTAGTTCTTGATCATATTCAAAAAACTTCCAATGCTTTACATTATTAGGTATAGAAGGTCTATATTTCACCTCAACATCATACTTAGGATTTGAAGGTAGTGGGATTTTAAAATTACTGGCAGAAACAACTAAGGAATCAACCAATGTATTATCCTCTCTGGGAACAAAAGATATGTTGAAGGCTAAGAATAAATTATCAATAAGATCCCATACCTCATTCCAATAAGCTCTTAGTCTTGGATTCTTTACTTGATAGATATTTCTGAATTGATGCACAATCAACTATGCATCTCCAAAAATAGATAATTCTTCAATTTTCATGTCCTTTGCAGCTCTAAGCCCCAAAAATAAGGCTTCATATTCTACAAAGTTGTTTGTGGTTTCAAATTCCAATTTGAAGGACAAGGTTATGACCTCCTGAGAAGGAAAAATGAACACAACTCCAGCACCAACACTATCCTTGGAAGATGCACCATCAAAATACATTTTCCATGTTTGAACAACTTGTCTAGATGTCTCACATGTTATTGGTGACATATTTTTTATTTCCAATGGTGACTAAGGAAAATCGGTAAGATGCAAAATGCTATATCCTAAATCAGTATCAACAACATAGATGGGATGGTTTGTTGTATTTCCTTCATCACTGATGATATATGCAAAATGTGCTTCTCTATACATCCTTCTATGTTCACCACCAAAGAATGTTATGGTAGCATAAGAAAGATCCATCTGCAATGTCCCTCCTAACCTCTTGATCCATGATATAGACAACAACATCCCAAATTTGGGAGGAACATCTGCAACTACAATATCCATGACTATGATCTTCATAGGTAGTTGAAAAAGAGTGACAACTAATTCTTTAATATCTCCAAGACATTTTACTTTTCTTGAGTCAAAAGAATACAAATCATGATATGATTTAGTAATTTCCAGAACCAATTCATCCATGAAAACCTTAGGAATTAAGTTGTGGGATGCACCTGAGTGTATAAGACAATTGTGAAATATTTTATCATGTACATTCAAAGAAGTGTAAAATGGAGGAGAGGATTAATCTCTATATTCTACCAGTGGTCCCTATATAACTGCAGGTTTCTCATCCTGCAAGTTAATTGAGTTTGTTGAATGTGAAAAAGATTCAGGTTGCAACATTTTTGAAATAGAGTTTTTGAAATCTTAATTTTTCATCAACTCTAGGAATGGGAAACATGAATTTTGATTTTCTGGATCTCATTCCCAAAGTTAAAATAGGTTTGGGATTTTAGAATTTCCTTTGTCTCTTGAACATGAGCTTTAATGATGGGATGATTCTTCTTTTATTTTGTTCCTTTTTTTGGTGAAACCACTGTGTTGGGATGGGTATCTTCTTTTTTAGTCTGATTAGATGTACTTGGTTTTCCATCCTTTTGTTTTGACCTCAAATTGTATTTGTTTTGAGTTTCATTCACTTTTTATCCTTTACTGAACTCATTCAATTGATTTCTCATTAAAGACTCTTCATAAGCAGATTGGGTTAAATGAGGGAAAGTAGTTGTGTCCCCTAAACAATGAATTTATTGATCTACTTCTTCATGATGTCCTTCTTCATCATCAACCAAATTTTTATATAGAGGAGTTTGAATCCTCTTTATTTCTCTGATCTCTCTTTAGAATTTGAGGTGATGATGGGATGATTATTCTTTTATTTTGTTCCTTTTTTTGGTGCAACCACTGTGTTGGGATGGGTATTTGCTTTCTTAGGCTGATTAGATGTACTTGGTTTTCCCTCCTTTTGTTTTGACCTCAAATTGTATTTGTTTTGAGTTTCATTCACTTTTTATCCTTTACTTAACTCATTCAATTGATTTCTCATTTAAGACTCTTCATAAGCAGATTGGGTTAAATGAGGGGAAGTAGTTGTGTCCCCTAAACAATGAATTTATTGATCTACTTCTTTATGATGTCCTTCTTCATCATCAACCAAATTTTTATATAGAGGAGTTTGAATCCTCTCTATTTCTCTGATCTCTCTGTAGAATTTGAGGTGTAATGTTTTGTCTTTTGAAATTATTTATGTTTCCAAAATCTTGAGGATTTTTATTTGTTTGTCTCCCTTCAAGTTTTAATTTTTCCATTTTTGTAGAAAGTGACTTGACCAACTTAGTCAATTCATCAACTTGGGGATTAATTATTGAAGCATCTGAATATGAGGCTTCTGTATTTTGTTTTCTTCTATCTCTATCATATTTCCCCCTCAACTTGGCTACTGCCAATATGTTTGATTCAACCTCTAGAGAAACATCTTGCATATGAGATAATGTTGTAGACCTTCTTTCTTTCAAAAAAATACATAATTATGGGTCGAAGGAACTTGCATAGGTTATTTTAGCAGAAGTTTCAGTGGGTTTAATCTCAGCAGGAATGCTTTTGTACATTTTGTTAGATCTTTTTCAAAAATCTGACACTGATTCATCCTCTTTCCTTTTAAGAGCCCTAAATTCTATAATGTAATATAAGAAGTCTTTTTTGTCACCCCAATGTCTTAGAAAGGCATCATCTAGGGCTTTTATTCTAGCTATTTATCTAGGAGATAAACTTCTAAACCACTTTCTAGCTTCTCCATCTAGACTTTGCACAAAAACCGTCATCCAAATATCTTCATTTTCAATATTCAAATTATTTGCATAACTGTAAAATGCAGCAAGGTGTTCTTCTACAGTGATATCTTCCTCTCCTATAAATTTAGGCATGTACTTAAGGTAATATCCTATTGGAAGAGCATTCATAGGTTGAGGAAGAACTAATGGTGCATACCTAGCAGCCACAATTACATCCATTATTTTTTGAGGAGGATTAATCCTTGCCATTTGATTTGAAAAAGGAGGACTCTGAGTTTTAGGAGAAGTAGAAGGTATCTTGACAGGTAAAACTAAAATATGTAAAACATGTGATTTTAAAAAAGGAGGAGTACAAGGTGGAGAAACTTTATATTTAATAGAAGGTGGTTGGGACTTGGATGAAGATAGGGGGATCTCAACAAAAACTGAGGTTCCTTCCTCTTTAGTGTTGGGTCTGTGTTATATTATTTGCACAAGTAGTAGTGTATACATTGCGTCGGGTGTGCAGGGGGGTGCAGGGAGGCGAAAACCCCTCGTGCAGGGGCTCGAGGGCAGTTATTACAAGGAAAATCTCTCTATGCCTAGGGTAAACCACAACAGACGGAAATGACTACAGAAATAGACTCTATCCCAAGCATATGATATATAAACCAATATGCAAGAGAGATAAGAAAGAGGCCTATCTCGTCTAGATGTTCGATGAAGTCCACCATTGAGCACTTGAACCCAAAGCTATATACTTGCAACTAGTTCTCAACAAACAAACAAAGCAAGCATATGGTGATAATATAAAATTTAGCACATTATATAGCATAGTCCATCAATAAAAATAACAAATACGCCCATGGACAATAACTCATATATTTGCAAGATATCAATTGGACGGGAAAGGAGTATTTCTATTAATAAATGATCAAAAAAAGTGAAAATATTACAGGCTTCCGTGTCGGAATGGTTCAGAACTGAGAAACTAATTTCCTTCCAGCTGGGCCTCCACCACTTCAATCCTCCACCAAAGGCAAGATCATAAGAGAGAAAAAATGAGGTTCTCAATCAATAAGGGAAGAGGTTGGGGGTTGAACATTGTGTTCATACTTAAAGGACAAAGGGATGCAGACTCAATATGAAGTAAATAATTTCTCGAGAGTAATTATGCTCTCAAAGTTGAATTATTTCTTCTTTTCCATAGCTCGGAATTGGCCCATTTATATCCTTCAAAATGGAACCGAAGGGCCGAGTCAGAACGTTTCCAGTATATGGAATGCCAAGGATCATATATCTCCTATCATGACATGGAAACTCGACATTTAATTTTCATTTTCTGGCACAAATCCTAATGTACACAGGCTGTAGTGGAGTATCCTACGTATACACTTGCTGTATAGTGTGTAATATGTGTACAAGTGGAAAAAAATGTATTTTTGTCTCTGGATTTTAGTAACAGGGAAGATAAGTCTACATAGGGAAATGGAATAAGGCCCTCTCCGCAAGATTGCATAGGGTGAGGAAAATATTTCTCTAACAGATGCCCCCTAATGTGTGAGGTCAGAGGAGTATATGTGATGGCCAAAACACATTATAAATAACCCAGAAGTGGAGTGGTAGGGAACCAGCTAGACGAACTCAGTTGCTCATTACATTCTGCACTGACTCGGAATACATGGCTGCCAATAAAATTACACTACAAATCCATGTGAAAGTAAACCAAATGAGTGTTTGTGGCCATGAATAGGAAAATACAAATGTAGTTATATACCAATAGTTGTCATAGTCACAAACAAGGCCCAGTAGAACTAGTCTCAAAACAAATATGAAGATATCTGTATACCATGGAGTACAATTTGATCTCCCATGATCACTAAAGTAATATAGGTATTGGTCTAATGAAAAGGAAGAAACAAATCAAGAAGGCTACAACCACATATTGATGTCTTCAAGTCTTCTACACAATCCTCCAAGGTTGCAAGTCTACATTATGTGAATAAAGGAGTTGAGGTCAAACACAATGAGACATTGTTTGATTACTAATCATTGAGGTATATCATTAACAAACACGAGACAACCTACCAATAATGAAAGTAGGTATCAAGGCACCGAGTACATTCTTACAAGTGTGAATAGAGGAGTCGGTGTCGAACACCTGAAGAATCCATTGATCAAGAGACATTGATGTATTCCCAACTATCTATAGGAAGAGAGCCTCCCATTGATGACTGCAAGCCTCAAGGTACTCATAAGAGTCTAGGTCCTGTTTCCAAAATAAATGAGCTGAAGTTGATGGAAAGAGACCCACTGAAAGTAGAGCATTAAGGAATCTATCATCAGTCAGCACGAGGTACAAAGCAGAAGCTTCATGATTTGGTGGAAATAGGATGAATAACAAGTTCGTGAACCAACGACCTGGTATGTATTTCACATGTGTTGAGTGCAAGAAATACACAAAAAAGACCCTCTGAATAGCAGCCAATGATGAAAACTGTTGAAAAAGGTGAGGAAACCACCAATAAGGCTAATGGCATACAAGACACTACATGAATCCCAATGTGTGAATATATGTCTTTCCGTCGAACACAAGGGAAACCACCCAGTCAATGACCAATGATGAAATGTCGATTGTTGGGTTCAAGGTTACCTACCAATGATGAAAGTAGGGCCAGGGTGCACGATAGGACTACAATATCATGTGATTATGAGACAAATTGAGGGTATGGTTGACATGCAAAGTTAGGAGTTCTGAGGAGTGGTTGATATAGGTTAAAAGACTTCCTTTGAACAAGACCATGAGACATACGAAGGACTCCAACAACACAGACCCAATGATGAAACCATGAGATGCAGGAGGAATCAATGAAATTCTCTATAGGGACTTGAAGAGTAACTAGTTAGTAGAGAAGACTCTGTAACAATCTCAACTTCCTAACACCATGATAATCCCAAAATTATGATGATGAATGGACTCAATAACTTTGTTCTCTATTTAAAGGAAACATGACTGCTGCCAACATAAGATAATACTCCCTTCCTGCCCATCTTTTTTTGTTTTTTCATAACAAATTAATGCTATGATATAGAGGAGGAAACGAGTGTCACAAGTAAGAAAAAATAGTTCTAGCTGTGGAACATACCTATGCTCAATGCAGGGAAATGCATGCGGGAGATGGACACTCAGGCGTATGTTCCCTCCTAGGTATAGGGTGTCAAATTGTGAAGGATATAATTAAGGCTCTACTTGGTTGAGGATGCAAAACTGCTGAGGTAAAAATTTTATAATGCAAAGTGACAACCGACTATATGCTCAATACTGCAAGCAAGGGCATGAGATGCAATCACAACTTAACACCAACAAATTTCCTTTTTTATGTCTTTTAGTCTACTTGGTGTGAAAAAGGGATAAACTTGTGCCAAATATACGTCTTTTCAAAACCAATTTACAAGTGTGAAAGAGACAAGTTTACTCGACAATATTTTCACTTTTTGATAATGAGTAGGAAAAGAGATTAACTAAGACTCACAACCTTTCAAGTCCAATTTTAACAAGTGTGAAAGGGACAAATCACTCGACAATCTTTTCTCTTTTTAGACGAGTCGAAAAAGAGCTTAACTCAGACTCGTTTGGGAGACTCTAGGCGAAAAATCACGGGGGAGGCCAAGGCTTTTGTGTTGGACTTCTGTGGAATGTCAGTATTTTATGAATAGCCGACATAATCTTGGGAAAACCCAAATATCTCCAAGTTGAGCAGGAAAAAACACAAACAGAGTATGTAGTCTCTGTGATAGATTGGATAATGTCTCTTACTGGAAAAGACATAGGTGGGTACATGGGATACCCTACAAGGCCATCCCAATCAAAGGGAACTTCCTTGGGACTTGGAGGGAGAGCACTCGGGGAGAGAATAAATCTCTCCTGTTCAGAAGGAGCAGTATCAATAATGTTGACGGCATGGTTGGAGGATGCATCACCCTCTATAAGGAGAGTAGGATTGATCAGAGATTGCACTGGTATGACCATTTCTTCAATTCTAGGTTGAAGAGGATGCATGATAACAGGGATAGGGGACACATCACCTTAAAAAATGGGGTTCTCATCAAGGGAATATTTCAATGACATTACTATCGTGTCAATCAAAGGAGGAACAAGGTGTGGAGAAACCACATATGCCTCAGAATATGAAGGGCCCTTAGGTGAGCCCCATGCTTCTGGTATCCCAACCATGGCTGGACATAAATGGGTAAGGTGACATCCTTCACAAGTGATTCAAAGTAATTTAGGCTTACATTTGAGGCGTCGAGGCTTCTCAAAGCCCCCAACATTGTTGAAAATGGTCGGTGACATACTTTCAACGTGACAGGCAGAGGCGTGAGAGTCATCTCCTACATGATGTATAGAGGTCGGAGATATGATATTGATATGACTCGTGGCAACTAGATTCGTGTCCCTAGAATGACTAGCATCGGTCTAGTATGGGTTATCAACATAACCCGTAGAAATTGTTGACCCATCTCCAACATGACTGGAAGAGGTTGGTGATGGAGCTCCAGTACGACTGACAGTGACTAGGCTAGCAGTGAGTTGTGGAATTTGATACCAAGGTAAAGGGAAAGATTAAATTTGAAAAATTGCAGGCCATGACAGGTCCTGGTTTACCCCATGTCCCTGTCCAGAAAGGTAGTATCCTCCGTTTAATTGATTCAAAGAGGTGTGTATGAAAATCATCACCGAAGTCTATGAAGAGACAAAAATATTATAAGGACTATTCGAGTGAGGATATATGTTTCTCCCTTATGAAGGGGTTTCATAAAGACGATATCCAGAACCATAAAACTAATTCTCCCCATATGAAATACCCAAAGATACGTGAGGACCTGTCATGGGAAAATTATTCGAAGAAACTGACATGGCGGATGAAGGATACATGGTTGGAGTGTAATAAGTAGAATAGGAACTCATTTGAGTATTAGCTCCAGATGGAGTATGGATAGGATCATATCTATAAGAGGGGGGGTTCCATCCTCCCGTAGTGAGAGTTGTTTGAGATACATGACTCATATCAAATGGAAATGTATGCATTAGAGCTACGGTGCCCCCAGATCCAATGATAGGATTCATATAAGCAGACTAGGGAGATGATTGCATGGGTGAAGGCATATCCATAGGAACATGACTAGAGACCCAAGGTGCATACTAAGTGTCATAGTTCTGCATACTATTATGAAAAGAGGAAGGATTCGTCCCCATGCAATGAGTGGGCATCATGGGCTGGGTAGTGGTAAATGATGGAGCAAAAGGAACTCCACTATCCATGATAATGAAAACTCAGTATAGACCCCTAAGGCCAAATAGTAATCGAATATCACACCAAAAGTCAAATGGCCAATATGCATACAAATGGGGTAAAGTGGCTAAGTGGCCTCCCTCCCTAAAGAAGGTGTGTTTCACCCAAGAGGGGCCTGAGACTCCCTACTAAAGACTGGAGGTAACATAATCAATTATAAGGGCCCTCGTGGGATTAAAAACCAGTCAGTCAGATCCCCCCAGAGATGTAATCCTCCATAAAGTCTATGTGTTGTCCGACCCTTCTCTGACCCAGGGTACCTGCAGAATAACCCCTACAAGTAACCTATGAGACAAATAAGTCAAGAAAATAATAAACCACGTTATAATCAATGCACATGAGAGAAGTCATAAGTCAGGTACACCATATGGGCAAGGTAGCAAAGCCCAAAACCTTGAAAGAACTGCCTCTTATGGAGATAAAGGCACTAGCAAGATCCCCAGATACAAATAGATCTCTAGAAATATCTCTCGGGCTAGGAAGGTATTGGGGGGATATCCCTTCAACTGACTTCGTGTGACCTTGTGATTAAATCCGGTGTGAGCGGAGCCTCCTAATCTTACAAATTATACAATGGATTTCTCCACTCCCTCACTCAGACACATATGTTGATTTAATTGCCTTTGAGAAGTTTACTCACAAAATCTTATCCCAAGGCACTAAATCCTAGGCTAGTTTTTGCACCCTAGAAAATAAAATCGTGATAAATCAATTTTAAATTATAGCGTTAATTTTAATGGTCGTGATTACTCAAAAAAGTATGGTAGTGAAAATCATGGTGTTATGACTTCGCAAGAAAAATAAATATGAAAGTAGTGCAAAGTCCTAACTTTAAATTTCAATGAACGATATGTTTATGAAAACCAATGCAATTTTCAAATTCAACTCTGCAATTCAAAAGTAAAAATGCAATCTTTCACTATATGCACTAAGCTAGTGAAAAAAGGACTCAAAAGACAAAAAATTCCAAGCAATGCAAAATGCCTATTTTTTTTTGTATTTTCAATATAACAAAACTGAAAATGCATAGACTGAAAACTAACTTGATGTTCGACAACACAGGTATTCCAACAGAGGACGAACACCTTCAGTAACCACTCACATAACCAAATCAAAGATCAACACACCGATTTTTTTACCACGTGAAAAAATCGGTG
>JASDQU011248356.1:12843-24363 GCA_032191745.1 Picea mariana | reverse complement strand
TAAAGCCTATTATTATAAAAACTAAATAACACTAGTAGGTGGGACCCCCTTGAGCTATTGAAGATCAGATATATTCAGTTTTTATGTTTTGATGAGGTGCGACACAACTTACATGGTTGATGAGATACTGTTGTTATTGGTTATGATTTGAGCTTGTGAAGTGTTGATTCCTTATGTTTTTTTCTTTTTTTTTGTAGGTAAGAAGTTTATATTATATGTAGTGCCTGCTAGAGCTGAATAAAGGTTCCAAAATACAAAATGAAAATGGCTGTAGTTACTGGACTGCCCCAATAGAGGGGAAACCAGTCCAGCCAACTCCAAATTCACCAGTCTTAGACAGTTGCTGACTTATAAAACAAACAAAGTTCATACTAAAAGCCACCTAGCCTAGGAGCCTAAAGAAACTGGATGCACGACAATAGAGAGCTAGACACCTGGCGAAAAGCCTAACCATGCGGCGCTGAGGTCCTCTGCCCATGGTTCTGCCTTGGTGTTGATCGGCTGGTCGTCCCCGCGTTTCTCCTTTCGCTCCTCATGCTCCTTGTTCTCAGCTGGGATGCTGTGTTCTGCTTCCTTCTGCCTCGCTGCTGCCTGTCGCAGCATGTCATCTATCTCAGTGTCAATTTCCTTTCCCGGTGTAATGTCAGTGGGGTCCGAGGAGAGCCCCATTTGCATGGTCGAGAGGATTTGTAGAAAGGTGGCAACATTGTCTTCGGTGGCTTGCAAACGAAACTTGAGGTCCGCCACCTCCCTTCTGAGCTCGAAGACAAGATCATACAGGATGCTCAGTCTTTCTCTAAAGTGCTCGCTGTCGGGGTGGGCCGCATGGTGGAGACGCAGTTGTTTGGCTTCTCCGAAATCCCGTGGTGCACTTCTCCAGGTACTCGAGGATCCAGGGAAGGACATGGTCGCAAAGAATTGCATCCGGGGGTCCTGAGGACAGCGTGGAATTGTAGGCGACCCGCGCAGGATGGTGGCCATGGCGTGTAGGAGCGAAGACTGTGTAGGTGGCTAGGTGGCCGCAGTTCGAAGATGTTTAGACTGCGCAAGAGGTGGGGTGGCGCTTGGGGAAAATGTTTGGGGGTGGGTGGAGGAGCCTGTCATCGGGGAGGTTGAGGGCGAGAGAGGAGGTCTGCGGGGCTTCCAGGGTGAGCCCCGCTTGGGCTTCCCTCTAATTCTTTCTTTCATGGGTGCAGGTGAACAGGTTTCAGAGTGTGGAAAAAGGAGCCAGAGTTGCAGATAAGCGGTGGAAAAAGTTTCAAAGCGTGCCTGGTTATGCTTGCGATGTGAAGGGAGGAGCCCTTCTAAGCGCAAGCATGGTGGAATACCAAATGCAACGAGCCAAGCCATAATACAGATTGCGGAGGAGAAAAGGGTGGCGTTAATGCCCCTGACCTCGACCATCATGGAGAATTTAAATGCCTTAACTCCCCCGGGACGGGATTGTCCTGCTGCACAAGCCGGTCACGTGACTGCGTGTGGCCTTGCACCGTGTTCGGTCCCGTTCCTTGCCACGGGGAGTCCACTAACACCCCATCCAGGGAGTGTTGATTCCTTATGTTACTACAACCTATGTTATTCATTAATATCATTGCTATCTGTTCTTATCGCACCTGCACAACAAACATATTAGTGAAATTACATGAAGGACAATTTTAAGAAAGGAAAAATACTATAACAAATGCAAAGAAAAGGGATCTAATTCTACAAATTTACTATACTACATGTGAACAATTGGAAGGAAATGCGAAACAATTGCAAAAGGGAAGAATCTAAAGCTATCCTATTTACTATACTACATGCATGAAAGACTTAACAATTATTGTTAAACCCTAGCTAACAAGTAAATGGTTATGCAATTGTGATTGAGTTATATGTTTAATACACATATGATATGAAATGTTGGTGGTGAATTTGGTAAGGTAATAGTGCTAATGGTTATGCGAATTGTTGAATTATATGGAACTTGGTGGAATTATGTTATGGCATAAGTTAGAAGGGTGATATGGCCATGTTGTTGGTTTTAATGGGTGATGGTTTCGATACATGGGTTGATTGATGGTGTTAATGAAGAACTTGTTGGAATATACTGGTGAATTAATGAATTGTGGGTGGAGGCAATGTGCATTTATTGCATGTCACCTTTACTCCTCCCATTAGTTGCCACCCTAGTTGGCTATTGTTCAATCTTGTTGCTGAAGTTATGCTTTAATTTCTTAGAAGAGACAAATCGCTCAGCCAACTTGCATTTTAAATGAATTCAATTATAGGTATGTATTTTTTTGGCCATTCGTAACTCTGCTCTGGTGATGAATTTGTGTTCTTGAAATGAATGGTTCTTCCTACCATGATATTGAATTCATAGAAGTTATTGGTCATCCTGGGTGGTAACTCTATGTTACCCTTGCTGGTTTAGTTGGAGGGTTTTTGTTTAGTCTTGGGTGGATATCTATCTTCACTCTTTTGTCACTAAATCTAGTCTTTGGCTTTTATGGGTTTAATGGTTGAATTCATTCTGTGTCACTATGTTTTTGTTCGCTTGGGCATTGGTTGATTGCACCACTAGGGGTAATGAAATGAGGTTCCTGTTCTTCCTTGGCCTTGTCTTCATCTCATTGTTGTGATTGTTCACTTGAAGAACACGAGGGTTGTATCCTGCATGTGTTAAATAACATTTCCAGGATAGATTAGAGCTTCGCCTTATGTTGTGGCCCCCTGACATGGATTTTCACCTGCCCACAAATGAGTCTCTCTGTGTATAAACTACTGGCCTTGAATTTTCACCATTATAAGAGTGGCTCTGCTCTCCCTATGTTGGATACGTAAGAAAAATTATCCCTCCTATCTGAATATTGATAGAGAATATCAGCCTGGCCTCTTGGGTTTACTACTTGGTTATTGTTGGATGGTTGCATAATTGTCGACTAGTTCAAATACAGACTCGCCCAGTTGATCGTGTGACAGTCGTGTTGGTTGGTATATAGTCATTGCCTTTATTATAATAGTGGTAAATCGTACATTGCCAATTGCACTTTCAAAGTACACATACTCCCTCTCCATATAATTCAGTATTGTTTAATGGAAAGGGCCACTGCCCCAATTCGAATTGATGCATGGGTATGCGTGGTTGTCACAGCTTGTCAGGTCAATTGATTTTATGACAATGATGAATTGGTTGGTTTATACACAGTCACAGGTATTTATGCACTAAGGATTGTTTAGATGGAATTGGTTACAAATGCTTTATGTTGTTCACACATGTTGCATTGTGTGTATGGTGTTTTCACATAATGAAATAATGGTCATGGTAATTTTGGTTTTCTTTTGGGGATGAATTATTATTGAACCAGATGACTGTAGAAACTATATCCACTGTATCCTTATGATTGGTCAATTATATAAGCCTGAGTTTGCACAACATATTTGATTGTAGTTGGACTAAATCGAAGCAATATCGTATTAGATTGATAGCTCAACTTGATGCGTTGAGTTATTGTTGTGACTGTGTTTTTGGTTTTGTAAAATGGAGATGTTGCATCGCGGTGTTTTGGTGGTTGTGCACTATGTGTGGTATGGATAGCTTGGTTTTCACACTCAGGGATACCCACAAAGTTTTAAGCATGTTTATTTGTTCCAATCGATCACTTTTTAAAGAAGGCATGCTATTGATGGTAGTCGTGTTGGATGGATCGCCCATCTTTTTAAATTCACATTGAATTAGGCTTGCACAATGATAGAATTACACTTGCATGATTTAATTACTCTACACATAGCTTGTTTGGAGTGGTGGTTGTTGTCTGTTAGTTTAAATGTCAATTCAAGTGTTTCAATTTGATCTTGATTATTATGTTTACTGCCTATATATATGCATAGAGGGGCTTCCACAGTGAAGGGATCTCTAACTGGGTAGTTCATAAGGCACAATACTTGCTAAGGTTTTGCAAATGGGGTAGCAATCTAAGTGGGCTTTATTGTGGGGAAAACTCCATAGTTAAGCGTGCTTGATCCAGAGGTGTCTTGGGATGGGTGACCACCTGGGAAGTCCTGGTTACCAGGTGCAGGCCCAGAAGTGATGATTGATTCTATGCGATTCATTTCGTTGGGCTCAATCCCATTTATTCACCCCTATGAGCATCACCCAATGCAATGAGTTCTAAGTGGACTATTCAAATCATGAGAATTATTGGTTAGTTGTGACTAATACTCATGGATATGGGTCATAGATGAATGACTTACACTACGCAGTTAATCCTGAAAATAATATCTGATATGTTTCACTGTGGAAGCCCCTTTATTCTTAAATAATAAGAGTGAAGGGAGCTCTAAATGGGTAGTTCATAAGGCACAATACTTCATAAGGTTTTGAAAATGGGGTAGCAAGCTAAGTGGGATTGATTGTGAGGAAAAATCCATAGTTAAGGGCCCTTGAGACAGAGGTGTCTTGGGATGGGTGACTACCTGGGAAGTCCTAGTTACCAGGTGCAATCCCCAGAAGTGATGATTGATTCATTGCAATTCATTTCATTGGTTTTAATCCCATTTCTTCACCCCTGTGAGCATCACCCGATGCAATGAGTGCTAAGTGTAATATTCAAATCATGAGAATTATTGGTCAATTGAGACTAATACTCATGGATATGGATCATAGATGAATGACTTACACTACACAGTTAATCCCGAAAACAATATCTAATATGTTGCGTGGAAGCCCCTCTATGATTGAATAATAAGAGTGAAGGGAGATTTTACTGGATAGTTCATAAGGAGCAATACTTGCTAAGGTTTTTCAAATGGGGTAGCAAGCTAACTGGGCTTGATTGTGGGGAAAACTCCATATTTAAGCGTGCTTGAGCCAAAGTTGTCTTGGGATGGGTGACCACCTGGGAAGTCCTAGTTACCGGGTGCAAGCACATGAAGTGATGATTGATTCTATGAGATTCATTTCATTGGTTTCAATCCCATTTCTTCATCTCCGAGAGCATCACCCGATGCAATGAGTGCTAAGTGGACTATTTAAATCATGGGAATTATTGGTCAGTTGTGACTAATACTCATGGATATGGGTCATAGATGAATGACTTACACTACACAGTTAATCCCGAAAATAATATATGCCTCTATATATGTTAACGAATATCATTGTGTTTAAATGACAGGCCTGATTGCAGTGATAGTGTGACTGCATTGCTAATTTTGGAAACACAACTTTGAGTATAATTGTTGCTTGAAGTAATGTATGGACATTGGTTGATCTTGATGGGTTACAGAGTGGGAATGGTTATTGTTCGAAAATTGTTATAAAATGAAAAGTATGTAAATGAAAGAAACATAACCCCTTACAAATTATGTGGAATGCATATGGTCTTGTGGTGGCCCTGTATTGGATATTTGATTATGAGCAATGAACTAGTTAAATGCACAAAAGTTATTATTTGGTCAAAATGATTGATGGTTGATGCATCTCTTTTCGTAGAATGTTTTATGGATCACTTAATTAATTTCATGAACAGTAATCATCTTTCTTCCCTTCCATGATTTTCATTTTCCGCTAATTACAAATCCCATCACCTTCCGATTTCTTTTTTTTTTTTCACTCCCTATTTTGAGATTGATTACAGTGAAGAGAATTTCGGTGTTAAGGCGGTTGAAAGTGGCAGTGTCTTGTGTGAATTATAGTGATATTTTATTGGCTTTCTTTTCAGTTGATTGTTGTTATCATTGAGCAACGACCATGTTTTTCCCCCTCATTATATCATATTTCTTTCAATACAATCCCCTCACATATCCTAGAACCCTTTTCACCCCCTTGTTCATTGATTAACAGTAAAACAATTTGTATGGATTGGATTGCATGAGTCTAATGCATCGTTGAGCCAAATATATTTCATATTTTTAAGAGTTTTCATGTATGGTTATTTAAAAGACTATTTTCTAATCAATTATGCATGCATGGATGATTTTTTTCAGTCGAGGTAGCCATGGCTGGTGAAAGACATGTAGAGGTAACTGGAACCGAGGTCCAAGAAGGCCCAGGTTCTCCATACATTTTGACATTGATTTAGAAGAGCTTGGCCAATTGTTTCATGCCAGATTCTTCAATTGGATTGGGCAGGGAATAGTCCAACCTAAGTCGTGGGAGGCATCCTTTCCAATACCCGCAAGCCTTTGGTATCCATGTACTTCCTCATGTCTCATTACAACTCGAGGTCCCTGAAAATGATGGATGGCAAGAGATTGTCCACCCGACAGTCTCCCAACATCGTGGCTGGCCCAACGTATCCTTTCCTACTCCTTTGCATATGAACACCATCATCCAAGATGCCCCTAACCACTCATCAGTGCAATCCTCCCATGATAGAAGGAGATTGAAAACAGAGGCCCGCCATACCCTTAATAAAGGCAAAGACATTGTTGCCCCTTCCTCACCCTCCAATGGCTCTGACAAATTTGTTTCTTCCTAGATGCATTTGAGGAATGATTGTTCTCACGTGATCAGAGAGATTAGGCCTAAAGGCTCTGCATAGCCAAAGGCAAATTCAGGAAAATCAAGAGGTGATAGCAGCAATCAAGGAAAGATTGCATCATAGACTAGGAAATATGGCTTTTGAGTTTTTGTTTTTATCCAATGTTGATGACTGTTGAATTCAAGAAATTTTGGAGAACATGTTTTATTTTGGATATATGAGGAATAGTTTTGAAAATAATTTCAAATTTCATGAGTTAAATTTTCCAAAAGTGAATATATTGATGGGAGACACAAGGAGGTGTGTTTTACTTAACTAATGGTTATGTTATTATTGTTATGATTGTTATGAACAAAAGGGAGTCACAAGGGGTCCCACGTACTAGTTATTATTTATTTATGACTCTTATTATAATTATTACTCTTCCCCTTAGCTAAATTTAGTTGATTCTTTTAATTAACTTAACTAATGAGTTGGTTCAACTACTTCAACCAATTCTAATTTGTTAAAAGAAAAAGGAAATGGAGGAAGAGGAGGAGGATAGAAGCAAAAGCATGCTAATGTTTTCTCTTTGAGTTTATGTTGAGATAATTTAATTTTCATTCATTCATTATTCATCACAAGCCTAATTCTCTTTTACGATAGCAAGGTCTTATTGTAGACAACAATATTTAGGGTTGAATCACATCATTCAGACACTTGTTTTTAAGAGGTGATGATCTATCTTTGATAGTCTGTGTAGACTTGTCTGTTTGTGAATTAATTTTCATGACTGACAAAGGCTATTGTGCAGAGTCGAGTGGGCAGTAATATGTGGCAAGTTGATCCAGATTTTAGAGTTTAGTTTTGGTTCTCTATCAGAGGTCCTTTTGTATTTTCCATCGGGGATTTCTAAGTTTGACTTTGGTCCAAATTTTCTGCATGAGATTTTGTAAATAAAATGACTCTTTGGTAAATTTGAATGAAATAAAGGATTTCTTTATGTCTCATCTATCTTGATTATCATCTTAGTGACCTTTCTTATATCTCTACATTTATTTCAGCAACTGATATGTTTGGAAAATTACATAAAATGTGAATTTACAACAAGCTTTTTGTTGATAAAAGACTAGCCTAAGCACTTGTAATTATTACTTATGAGTTAGGATGTTATTTTTGTTGGCTATAAACATAGGGTGATATTCCCGTCTATTTTGATTTAGCCAAGAAGAATCTGAAAATGCTTGAGTAAGATCATTTCATATCTTTTTCTCAACATTTATTTGGTGACCATACTGGGGAGATCCTTGATATCTCTCTGGTTAATTTTTATATTTGATTTTCATCGATACATATTTCTTTTCTGAATTTGATTCTTTGAATGTTTCACTATTAATGATTGTTCCTATTACAAGGTAGCCCAATCTTGAGCCCGGTCTCCAAGACCAGACCAACATTGATTTGAACTTGTTTCATACTATTTTAGACACTGACAGGACCCGTGTTGAGCTTAACCATTCTTGGGCATCAATTGAACGAGATATTAGAGTTCAAGAAAAATTGGAAGTTATACATAGACAACCTAGAAATCAGCAGTAACTTTCCTTTTCCTCAATTTTGGCATTTCTTTCATGTACTTAGAATCTTGTGCTTCTAGAAGAAGAAGAGGCTTATCACTTGAAATAAATCCTATTGTTGAAATAGGAAGAAGAAATGTTGTGTTATCTGTTCAACAAAGTGCTCTAAGGAAGACTTTATTTGATTCGTCCAGCTCGTCTTTCTTTCCCTCACCTATCACCCACAATATGGCATCTAGTGGAGGCTTTGGTGGCACTAGAAGTGCTCAATATTCTCAATCTTCATCGTCATCAGTGATTGGTAGCTTATATAGCCACCATATCCATGTACAATATACCACAAACCCCACCAAAGTCATAAAAAAGTATGGTCTTTTTCAGTTCGAAGAAGATGACACAACCACACCATGGCATGTGTTCTCTCCTCTTAACCTAGCACCTACTACTCGCCCACTTCCGAAGTTTAAAGAGATTTTTCCTAAGTTTTTAGGAAATAACACTGTTAGTACAAACAAACAATTGGTGGAATTTTATAATTCGTTTCATAACATAGGGGCCAACGACAATGAAACTTGCATGTTCTTGTTTTTCAATTCCTTGGAAGGAAAGGCTACAATTGACTTGTTTGACCTTCATTCTAAATTCCTATCTACTTGGGAGGAGTTAATATATTGGTTCTGATCCACTTATGGGAAATCCAAAAGCCATGTCGATAAGTTAAGGGAATACAATAACGTCACTTATAAAGATAGTGAGACCATCAAGTCTTTCAACTTGCATTTCACCAAGTTGTACAATCATATCCCTGAACTTATCTGCCCCTAGAACCAAGCCACTTTCATGCATTACTACAATGCATTTCCTTTTCCCTACCATCATAGGCTTGAGGAAAAATCCATTGATAATATCGGTTCCACTCTACATACATGTTCAGAGTATGAAGAACATCTTGAAAGAATTGGTCTTCCCCAGGGAGAATCAGTTAGACAAACAAACATGTCCACTCTCTTACAACTAGTACAAGATATGAACAATCGTATGATAGAATTTGAGTGAAAGGGTACTTTCTCCCCTCTTACCCCTGGAGCTTCATCCTCTTCTACACCCCCTTTTACAAATCTGGTTGAAAACAATTTTCAGCCTAAGGCTATCCTGCCTCGGAGTTGGTGTAACTTTTGCGAGGAACACAATGAAGAAACCACATGTGAGGTAAAGAAGTGTGCCAGAGATAAGATATTTGGTAAAAGACAAGAAGATACTATCGTCGTCCTATATTTCGCAGAGATAGAAGATGTCATGGTCATCAATACTAGAAACAATGCATATGAACGCAAGGGAAAATTTGATTCTCCCTGCACTTTTGCTACCCTGAGCTCATCCTTGCTCGTTGCAACTGTCCAGGTTCCTAAGTTTACTGAGATTCAAGGAATCAATCGTCCTCCCTCCTCTTCCAAATACAATATCTTGAATCAATTGGACAACATCAAAGAAGATGAAACCCTCCTAAACATGGTTGTCATCCATGAACAACAGATGCATATGAAACAATTCATGGAAGGAAAATCTTTGGTTGTAGCCAATATTTCTGAAGATGTAAGAGAAAAGAATTATTCTATAAATAAAGTGGGTGTACATAACTTTAGATACCCTGTAAATAATCCCACTTTTATATTTCTGTAAAGATCATGGATAAAATCGCCTAATGTTGCTTCATGGATGGCGGTTCAGGCCCAAGTGAGATTTTGAAGATTATTATGGAAGAGCTAGGCTTGTCTTGTAAAAATGAAAATGCCAGAAGCATGGTCTCCTATAATAGTCTACAACAAACAACCATAGGTGAGATTAAGGATGTAACCCTGGTTTTATGTGCTCATCCTGAGATAAGGACAACCCTCAACATTCAGGTAATTGACATGCCTGTAAGCAACTATTCAATTATCTTGGGGAGAGATTGGCAAGCCTTAACATACCTCTCACTCGACGAGACACATTTATCCGTTCCTTGGAATGGTAAGAATATTATATTTCTTAGAGAGGGAACAATTTCACCCTACATAGAGAGTGCTCCACAATATAGTGTAAACTATATCGAGGAAGACCTAGGAGTGTATTCCATATTTGTTGAAGAGGATAATATTCCTTTGGAAAGAATTGATTTAGGTGATAATTTATGGCATATGAAATTTGATGGTTCACACTCTAAAGAAGGTAACGGGACTGGTATTATCTCGGTTTCCCCTGTAGGAAAAATTCATTATCTATCATACAGGTTGGAGTTTTCTTGTACAAACAATGTAGTTGAATTCAAAGCTTTATTATTAGGCATTGAGAACACCCTTAATACTAGTTGTGGTCACCTTTCAGTTTTCGGAAATTTTGAGCTTGTTGTGTACCTGATACGTAATACATGCTCTCCTAGCGACAAGTTGATGGAAGGATACTCCCAAAATTTTTGGGCACTTGTCTCGAACCTTATATCTTTCAACATCACTCATGTTAAGAAGGAGTTGAATTCAATGGCTAATCGGTTAGTTGTCTTCGTGAGAGAGGACCTACCAAGATCTTTGCCTACAACAATCAATGAAAACGAGCTCTCAAGAGGATTCAAGCCCTCGGGAAGGGTCCAGATTCAGAAGATAGGACAGTTTGTTGACGATTAAAAAAGTCAATGAAGTTTCGCCCGCAAAGTGTTGCTAAAGCCTATTATTATAAAAACTAAATAATACTAGTAGGTGGGACCCCTTAAACTATTGAAGGTCAGATATGTTCATTTTTTATGTTGTGATGAGGTGCGACATGGCTTACATGGTTGATGACATATTGTTTTTATTGGTTATGATTTGAGCTTGTGAAGTGTTTATTCCTTATGTTAATACAACCTATGCTATTAATTAATATCATTTCTATTTGTTCTTATCGCACCTGCATAACAAACATGTTAGTGAAATTACATGAAGGACAATTTTGAGAAAGGAAAAATACTATAACAAATCCAAAGAAAAGGGATATAATTATGCAATTTCACTATAATACATGCGAACAATTGGAAGGAAATGAGAAACAATTGCAAAATGGAAGAATTTAAAGTTATCCTATTTACTATACTACATGCATGAAAGACTTAACAATTATTGTTAAACCCTAGCTAACAAGTAAATGGTTATGCAATTGTGATTGAGTTATATGTTTAATATGCATATGGTATGAAATGTTGATGGCACATTTGGTAAGGTAACAGTGCTAATGCTTATGCGAGTTGTTGAATTATATGGAACTTGGTGGAATTATGTTATGGCATAAGTTAGAAGGGTGATATGGCCACACTGTTGGTTTTAATGGGTGATGGTTTCGATACATTGGTTGATTGATGTTGTTAATGAAGAAATTGTTGGCATGTACTGTGGAATTAATGAATTGTGGGTGGAGGCGATGTGCATTTACTGCACGTCACCTTTACTCCTCTCATTAGCCGCCACCCTACTCGACTATTATTCAATATT